>LQNS02278083.1:3371170-3400164 GCA_001587735.2 Parhyale hawaiensis | reverse complement strand
AGTTTGCTAAGCTCCATCACGTGACCGAATGATTGTAAACAAATCAGACGTACGAAGTATAGAGAGGTGGCAGCAGGAAGCAAAGAACGCAACACTTGCGTTCATTGTTTCCTGGGTGGCAGTAAGGGCATGTTCGATTGGGCCCCAAACTGAAGCACTCGAGGCTTAACTTGTTCACAACCTCAGACAGGTGCCCTGGCTTCGACCTGTGAACTTAGCTTCAAGCTCAAACTTTGAGTTGGTTACCCTACAAACATGTAAAATCTCAATCTGGCTGCGTAAAATAGAGTCATCAGCCAAATCAACGTAATCGCGTTGTTTCTAACACTAGCAGCACCATTCAAAATGGTGCAGCTGACTCTTCTGACTGGAGTTTCGGATAAGGTAAGCCAAGCCTCGTAGGCTTAATTTCGGCGCCCAATCGAACATGCCCTGAACCTCTTTACATCGACGTTTCTCGCAATTTTTAACCCTCAACAAAGATCGAAATATGAAATGTTATCGGATAATTTAATTTCTCTAAGCAAGTCAGTTATTTCTGCCAAAAATCTGATGAGGAGTACTCATTACCACCAGAGAAATATTTAAGAACCTTTCTCCGCTCCATAGAACTCGTTCCGTAACTGAGCTGCTACGTAATTAGCACTATATTCGCAAATGAACCCTTCACGGCAGCAGTTTTTGTCACATATTTAGGCTAAAAATAAATTCTATTTCAGTTTAACGATCTCAACCTGCTCTCTGAGTAGATTAAATATTCCACTAAACTTTCTAACGAAAACTAGTTTTCGTTTAATAAGTGCTGAAATCTGACGAAACGAATTGACTTAAAGGCACTTGGATGAATACTATTTTTAGGCTACTGTCTCGGTGTAGGCAATTACGCTGGGTTGCAGAAGGTTAGGTTAGGGCTGGATAGGCTAACATAGGTTAGGTTTGATAAAGGGGTAGAAGGGTGGGGGTGGTTCGAGGGCTAGAGCCGCCCCCTCTCCCCGAATATAATGTTATTATATAACCAACATACATATTGGGTTGCCAGAAAGTTCGTGCTGACTGCTTAGTAGTTCATCTTTCGATTTATTTTATAACATGATTAAGTGTTGAAGAAAGGATTTGACTATACAATAGAGTACCATACCTCCTCCACTTAGAGCCCAGTGCAAGCCGTCTTTTCGTGGAAGAAGGTAAATTCCTATAACCTGTATTAATTCTGTAACCAATAAAACTGAAGATGAAGAAAGGCAAAATACCTCACAAGCAACCAAACAAATCTGCGCTGTTCATGGTGATTATTCTTTATCCGAATAAAGCGTACGGAATTGATTGCGACGTTCCGATCAGGAGACTATGGCCTCATTGATGGAGAGCGATCTGGGTGTGCCGCAATCACGCAAAAACCAGGCTACCGCGCCCTGAAAAAAGGTTACCGTAACCCGAAATTTAGAAAAGTGGTTGTGTGAGCGCCATCTAGCGACGATCGGTGTAAGCTCAACAACAATAAAATTCCGTTTTCATTGAAATTTTGTCAATATAAGTTCCAACTACTGATCTGATTTGCTTATATTGGTGTACGGAGTTTATTTGTCACGTATTTGAATGAATGTAGTGCTCCTTTTATTCAAAATAGACGTTTGTCCTCGGTGACCTGCATCACCGAAACCCTTGTCGCCGTTGTCATTTGAGCTATGATTGCGACACGGGTTACGGCTGGCTGGGTCACCGGTGTAGCACCGGTAACCCAGAAATGGTGACTGCAACACACCCCTGGCAGGCAGACCATCCTCTGCAGATGCTGACTAAATGAAAGCTCCTCCGCTACTCGCACACATGTTCCATACCATGGACTATCTGGAAAGAGTATGCACCACGTTGGAAAGCGCATCTGACCACCGATCACAACTTTCCTGTCAGTATGAAAGACGAGAATCGTTGAAAACTGGGAGCCGCGGAATTCTTTATTTTCCTTTTACCATTCTCAATATCTGTTTAAACTGATTCATAAAACCTCAGAAAAAAAAGTAATTCAATTCGTAAGTGTCAACTGCTGCTGTACATCTTCCTCTGAGGAAAATCACATCTCATATCGTTGGTGACATGTACGTATGGCACTTATCCATCATATGAAACTTACAACGGTGGCTGTTTCGACGACGATGCAGGCAATTACTGCTAGGTAAGTTAGAGCGAGTTCACACGTCCCTCATTGTAACGCGTTCAATCACGAAAATGAACACGAGCTGTGCGTCAACTTTTTCTCTCTCTGTCCACACGTAAATGCAGGAAGCAAAGAGCGTAACGTTGTTGCATTCTTTGCTTCCTGCGTAAAAGTGTCCATTCAAATGAATGACGCCGCGTATTCAGTTATGATACAGTTCCTTACATTTTTCCCTATACATGTATTTCACGTCGGTTTAAAGTTTCACTCGTATCCCATAATCTCATAGCCTGATTTTGATAGGAACAGCCAATGTCCAATATATTTATAGCCTGATAAACCGATGAAAGAAAAATCAGCACAAAACATGAGCTGGGCTTCCAAATCAAAGATGGCGTCCGTGTTCTTACAACATTTTCAGGTTTTCTCGTCTTAAACTGGCTGATCATTAAAGTGATGATGAAAAAAGCATTTTTGTCGAATTTTTCATGATTTGAGAGCGCTATAGAGGATAAATTGAAGTAATGTTCGTACCCCATAATCCTACAGCCTGATTTTGAAAGGAACAGCCTATTTCTATAATATTTATTATATGATTAACAGATAGAACGGGAATTAAGAAAAAGCGATCAGCCGAGCTTTCAAAACAAAGATGGCGTCAGTGTTCTTGCAACATTTTTCAGGCTTTCTAGTTTTCTAGCGCTAAACGGGATTACAATGATTCTGATCTTACAAGTGAAAACAACAAACATTTTTGTAAACTTGTTCATGATCTGTGAACGCTACAGAGGATAAACATATAATTTATAGGTTCTGTTTAATGAACTTGAAAGACGCGACGCGTTCAAAAAAGGGACATGTTGCATGCTTCAGTCTCACGCGCTGGCTGCAGCTGCCTCTATCAAATCAACGAGCCGTGTCCACCAGTTTGAGTGAACCCGTTACGATGAAGGACATCTGAACACGGCCCTAGGCTTAGTTAGATATGTTAAGCTTAAGTAAGGTGCGTTAGGTTAGAATAGTGTTATGCCGATGCCACACGCTATCCAAAAGAACGAGTATCCGAGTTTTGCGCGCCGAATCGACGTCTGAAAATCTGCACACTGCCGCTTTTGCGCAAAATTCTAGGATGGAGCATGCAGCATTTTTGCGCGCGATTCACTGGTCGAACGTGCAATATTTTGTAAACAAACCGCCACCAGAGACATCTATCGGCGAGTAGGTCGTTTAGTTCGCTTTCGGAGCCGCAACTGCTTATTATTTTCAAGCTATTTTATCCTAGCATTAGACATAATATTACTTTTGAAGGCATTGGGTAGCATCTATATTATTCTGCTTGTTAAATGCATTATTGTCATAGCGTGCAGTCCGTACCCATAACAACGTCGCTGCAGTGAACGGAGCTCGACGTCTGTTCACCATCGGACCATTCTCACGTGTCAATAAGGAGGTGCCTTTTTGCACAAAAAATTTTGCGAGTTTGCGAAAGTTTCCTCATCTTTGGTTAGAGTGTGTTACAGCCACAAGGGCCTGTTCACACGTCCATTATCGTAACACGTTCACTCCCGAAAATGAACACGAGCCGTGAGTCAATATGCTCTTGCTGTCCATACGTAAAAGCGACTTTCAGTCAAGTGAATAACGCGGCGCGTTCAGTTATGATATCGTTTCTTTACATTTTCACTTATATTTCGCGTCAGTTTGAAGTCTCATTCGTATTCATAATCGTATAGGCTGATTTTGATAGGAACAGCCTATTTTCAGACATTTGTAGCCTGATTAACCGATAACACTGAATCAGCACGCAACAACCCGCGTCGTATCGTATCAAATCAAAGATGACGTCGGTGTTCTTAGTACAACATTTTCAGCTTAACTATTTTTCTTCCGTTAAGCGGGAGTGCAGTGATTCTGATCGTTAAAGTGGCACTATAAAAAAGTATTTTTGTCGACTTGTCCATAGAGCCGGGGCAATGTACAGTAGTCGGGTTATTATTATACTGCTGGTTTTACCACCGCACCCACTCCATACGACGTGATCAAAGCAGTGAGACTCCGTTTATTATGTCGCATCAGAATATGAATGTTTTATCTCGACATTCATGCCAACAAGTCTCAGTAGGCAGAGTGCGTTACTACAGGCGGGAAAAGGTGCAAAGCATCAGAGAGATATGTATTATAAGAAGGTTTAAACCTCCCTAAATAAGTACTAAGCTTTTCTATGAGAAGAAAAGGAAGGGACATATAGTACGTCGATAGAAAGACGGGGAACCCATGCACGAAGGTGTTTCCACACAGGATCAACGCGCATGGGCACATCAAATCGGGAAAGAAGAGGCAACAGTAAGATCAGTAGGAGTGTGAAAGTAGAAGGAAGCAAAGTGGGCACGAAAGACAGACGTCCCGAAGGCCTAACTAACGGCTAAGATAACCTACACAAACCCCCTGGGGGCGCTACTCCCCATAACATATGATGGGCAAACCTAACTAGGCTTACCCTATGGCCGGCCCATCCTATGCCCCCGCAGGGGCATCAAAGAGATAAAAGAAAAGAGAAGAAGAGAAAAAGAAAGAATACACTCGTGTGGAAGGTCCCTTCCATGCTGCCCCCCCCCCCCACCCAGGAGCACATAGGAATTTCATGAGGTGACTAGTAGTAGTAGTAGAAGTTTTTACTAGCGCTTCAGTGGCACACTGCCTATATCGCGCCGAACTGTTCTCGTGTTTAACCACAGGCTCGTGCGCCGACTAGGGCGCGTCTTATTTTGTCAATGATCTTTATCTCGGCTTTTCTGCCGGTGGGTCACAGAGTGGTCAGTGCGCTACTGACGGGAAAAAGGCGCAAGTTGAGCATCTCCAACCCCCGGGCGAGGCTGAACGCTTTCGCTCAGCTGCGCCGCACAGGGGAGGGAAACGAAATACAAGAAGGTAGAAGTCTAGTGGGAATAGGTCAGCCACCTCGATCGGCAGCCCACCTCCCGAAACAGAAGGGGAAGTATTGAGAGCCTACCNGCTTTCGCTCAGCTGCGCCGCACAGGGGAGGGAAACGAAATACAAGAAGGTAGAAGTCTAGTGGGAATAGGTCAGCCACCTCGATCGGCAGCCCACCTCCCGAAACAGAAGGGGAAGTATTGAGAGCCTACCTAACATTACAATTTGCAACATCCCCAGCGGAGAAGGCACTCGGGGCCCTTGGGTGCGTGATGCCCAAACATATTGTGGCAGGGAAAGGGCCCGCCACAATATGCCACTGAGGGCTTCATGAGTTGAGTCGCTTACCACCATTCAACGGCCCACTTCGCGGAACAGAAGGGGAAGTATAGAGAGCTTACATAAATCCAACAAACTAAGCTTCTCAGCAAGAACTGCGGCCAGCTGCAACACCTCCTGCGAAGAAGGCACTCGGGGGCAGCCCTTGGGCTCGCGAGGCCCAAATATATAAATATATCAATGTAGTCGGAAGGTGCGAGGAGAAAAGGTTCCTCGGTTTCGATTCTCCCGGGAATAGGGTTAAGGGGAAAGCCTCCAGGAAACGAGCTCAATTTGATCAAGGAAGTGCCATTCCCCATTAAAATGGTAAATAAAACAGATATAAAAAGTCCTTGTGTACGCAATATTCACACAGACAACAGTTGTACTCTTAGCATTTACAATACTACAACAAGACAAAAAACGTCCAGCTCTTAGGTTGCAGAGTGAGACGCACACAAGAATATCTACTAATAATACATTAGGCTAAATGCTAAAACAATGATCTTCATGTACTCATACACTTTCTGTCACGCTAGAAGCATTTGCACAGATCGGACTCATAGCCAGTCTACCCGCATCCAGGACACGGCTGAAGCTGGGGAGACGATGGGTTTTTATTTTTGCGAGTTGCTGACTCATGCGCCTCTTTCTTACGGGAAAGAGGGCAGTCATGCTCAGTTGAACTGACAGTAACTCTTCTAAAATTTCAGTTCGAAAATCCAGCACGCAAGCGAAAGCACGGTGGTCACAAAAGCAGCATCACGACCACAGGCGTGCACAACGATAGGATGTGGATGCAACTTCTTGTAAGTCATTTCTGACAGTCAAGTACACTAGTCAGCATTGTAAAACATCAAATTGTGCAAGTTCAAATTTATGAAAAAGCTACACTAACAGAAAAACATATCAAATACAGGCAATGGAGAGCGATAGCAGCCTGAACAGGAAATTAAAAAAACGGAGCAACAGGCTTTCAGTCGTTCTGTTTACCCATACCCTAATAAAATTTAAGGCCGCCGAGCAGAAGCTAAATTATGATTGTGGACTCTGCAGCTGCGCTGAGTTTTGGTAGGGTAAGTCGCAAGCTACTTAAGCAAGTTCCATGGAAGACCACAGACTATGCTGACCACAGACTATGCTGATCTTCAACAAAATGTGTAACACATTCGCTACCAAGCCGTTTTCGCAGCGTTCCACAGGAAACCCTAGCAAAATTTGGAGCCGCCTCGGCACCGCCCCAGAAGCTCAATTGCGGTTTCAGCTTCTGGGGCGGCCCCTATTGTTAGTGCTGTATAGGGAAGACAGTTTGAGCCACCACTGGCTCAGCTCGTAGCGAATGTGTTAAATAAAAAAATCTGTTGCCAGCTCATACAAAAATAGGTTACTTACAAACAGGACATAACAGTAGAACCAGGGCATGTTCGATTGGGCACCGAAATTGAGCCTTCGAGGCTCGACTTGTTCGTAACTCCAGGCACGTGGTCCGGCTTCAATTAAGCAGACAGAATTGACGTTCAGGCGTTGACCCTTAACCAATTAGGCTCCAGACTTCCAAAAACTCAGCCTAGCTAAGTAAAATAAAATGCAGGCTTCAGCTGGCGTCAAGTAACAGGGTTGTTTCTAGCACTGGCAACTCGACTACAAACGCCAGAGCCAAAGCTTTTGTCAGAAATTTCGAGCAAGTCGAGCTTCGAAGGGTTAATGTCGGCGCCAAATCGAACACGCCCTAGTAGCGATGCCGTGGCTACCTTTATCGCGCCATAGATCGCATAAAAGAAAGGTTTTCAAGTTTATATCTAGATCGATAATGCCCGATGGTCTTTAAGTTGGGAGTAAACTAATAAATGGTCAAGAGTTGGGAGAAACTCCACAAACTAGATTTCTCTGCCGCAGATGCCTCCCAAAAATTTTAGAGCAATGTACACCTCAGACATGATAAACAAAGGCCGTTCTCAACTTGATCTAACTCTTGACAGGACAAATTTTCATCATTATTTTTATTACCATCGTTGTTATGTAAGTTGATACCTCTCTCATATCACGACAAATTATCTATTCCAAGAAAGGAAAAGGAAGAGGCATCTAGTACTCCAGGAAAGACGTAGAACCCTTTGCAAGCTAGTATTATATTATAGAATCAACGCACATAAGCTTAGCAAGACGGGAAAGAAAAGGAAGAAAGAGGAATCATCAGTAGGACTATGAATGGAAGGAAGCAAATTAGGCACATAAATATCACGAAGGCCTAGTTAGTTAGTTATGGTTAGGATGTTTAAGCCTCCGTTTCCGAGCAAAGCGATATCACATAGGAAGAGGAAGGGGCATATAGTATGCCAAGAGAAACGGGGAACTCATGCACGAAGGTATTCCCACACAGAATCGACGAGCATGGGAACAGCAAGTCGGGAAAGAAGAAGAACAGAATATTGCATGAGCAAGCAGGAGTATGAAATTGGGAAGGAAGCACAGTGGGCACGAAAGAGAGACGTCCCGAAGGCCTAGCTAATGGCGGAGGTATCTACACGGACTCCCTGGGGTTGCCTGGCCCCATAGCTTAGGATGGACGAACCTAAACTAAACTAACCCTATGGCCCATCCTATGCCATCTGAGGGGACGAAGGCTAGTTATGCCGAAAGTAGCCTATGGGTTCTCCCTGGGTCGCTGCTCCCCATAACGTAGGATAAGCAAACTTAATTAACCTAACCTTACGGCTCATCCGACGCAAGTGAAGGGTACAGGGCAGGTTTTTCAAAGGAGCACTAGAATGACTGGCCTCTACTTCTTGACACTAACATAAAAATTCTTAGATTGAATGCGGAAAAACGCTATCTAACGCGTTAATTGAATGAAATAAGATAAAACATCACTGTTCTCGATTCCTTATATAATTATAGCTCCGGGCAGAAATAGTGTGACCATTTCTTTCTGCTGTCGATAGTCAACGTATCCAATAGTGCTATCTCTATGACAAATACAGATAATTTCAACTTTTACTAGGAAAGGACTAAGTAGAAATTCATATAATTCTCATTACGTTACACAACGGAGCTGGGAGAAGAAATCAAAGACGGAGAGAGGGGAGGAGTTGGCAGTAGTAGTTGTAAACAGATTACTAGGGCCGCAATATTAAGTCACATCTCATTGAGTACTCGGCTGTTTTTTTCGGCTTCTCTGCCGGATGGTCACACGCTTAATGCGAACTCAGATGAGTTCTATTGGTCAAAAACAGCCGTCCCGATAGCACACGCGTCGTTCACGACGATTTTGCGTTCAAGTAAGCTTTCCTGCGTAGGTCACCACTAAAATAAGCACTACCTAACCTATATCCAATCTAACCTAACCTAACTTAATCAGTGATACAGCGAGCAGCGCGGCGCACCAACTTGAACGCCGCCCGCACGCACACGATCCGCGTACACAAACACGCACACAAATCGTCGCGTACGACGAGAGCGTAACCCGGTACTACAGGCATGAAATGAGGCGTGGAGGGGTAATGAATAGAAGACCTGTCTCTACTAACTAACCTCCTCAACAGAAGCTGAGGTCAGCGCAACATCTCGTGGAAACGGCACTCGGCTCAGCCTTTAGGCAAGTGAGGCTCATATAAAATCTGACAGGGAAAAGGCCCGCCAGAATATACTCTTGGTGAAGAGGAGAGTTGTAACCATTATTTTCTCCTTGAGGTGGAGAAATTGACAAACTAAATCGTGAATATTACACTCACAATACAATAGTCGTAGGCCTACATACACTAAATTTCAAAATTTAGTGACCCCCCAAAAAAATCCATGTAGTGCCTCACCCTCCCCGCTTGTCTGGCAGTGAGCATTACAAAAAGCTTTACTTTTATATTGCCTCGTTTTGTGCATTTTTTCCTTAGTTTAGGTTCAATCTCTTCAGTTTCAGGTGTTCAATGCATGCTTACGTATCAAGATTTTACAGGTACCGTACAGGAGCTAAGTCCAAATTTTGAACCCAAACTTATAACAGGGACTTGCTGTAGCTATTGTCGATATGAACGTTAGTATAAACGTCCCTAATCAGAACATGGTGATTCAAGAAGAGAAAATCAATTGGTGTATGATGAAAGAAACACGAGGAACCCAAGCACGCAAATCGATTCATCAAATCGCGTGGATCAAATCGAGAAAGAAGAGGAAGAACACTATGAAGGCAAAGTGGATACGAAAGAAAGATGTCACGGCAAGACCTGCGGTCCCCTTCGGGCGCATGCCCTTCTCAGCGTAAAATGGGTCAACTTAACTCTAAGGCTTTCTTCCGCCTCCTGGGGAGAGATGAAGGCCGTTTAGAAAAAAAACATAAAAATTCCGCCACGGAAAGCAGGGCTCCAGTAAGTAATATTTTCAGCTACACGTCTTTTGAAGAGCAAAAAACCTGCTCTAGTAAGATCACTTTCCAGGAGAAAATTCAACTAAATTAATGTGCCAAGTTCACTTCCTTTTAAACTGGCATATTCCACAGACAGTGCAGGAATAATGGCTACCTAGTAATGACACAAATTTGTTTTACCTAAAGAAACTAGAAATCGCAATTTTCTTACTGACGGAATACCAACTGCTAATGAGGATTTAAAACATCTCCTCTGACAAAGCCTATGTGGGAGTCTTTCTTAGGTTGGGCAGCAGCGATGGCAGCACACGTCACTGCCAGATCTTCATCAGCAGGCTTTTCTATGCCCTTGGTTTGCAGGACACTTGCTACATACTCCGCCGTCTCGGCTGAACTGAAAGTAGCGGTAATCTTAGCGATGGATTTGTAGTCCAATTCGAAAGGATTCTTTTCCTTGGTGGTCAAGAAATCCTTGAACAGCTTCAATTTGGAGCCAAGTTTGGCGTATTGAGCTCTTTCTTCAAGGGACACGCCAGGTTTATTGATGAATTCTTGTAGCTTAGCTAAGGCATTATCAAGGAGACTCTGGCTTGATTTACAGCCAATGCTACGCCAACCTCTCTGCACCTGCAGCAACATTCGCTCTCCCAAGGCAACCCCCGAACTCTTCCCTGCAGTTGTCTCCCTTTGAGGAGCACTGAAGCCAAACATCTTCTGCCGCTTGAATTTATTCAGGAGATTAGTTTCCGAAGAAGTGAACTTATCGCTGAGCGGTTGAACTTCAGGTTCCATTTTAGTGAGCCGAGCTATGGTGTCTAAAGTTTTCTCGGGAAGGGACTCGTTACCACCTATCATTGTAATGAGATGGGCGACTCGTTTTTCCCAGGTTTTGATGAAGCTTTTCTCTAGCTGCATTTTCCAGAAGACGGTCCACACGCGCTCAATAGAAGCCATGTCCATTGGCTGATTTTCACTCGCCGCTAAGGTCAACGCCTGCTGAACAAACTCGTGATGCTGCTCTGCATACTTGCTGTGGCTTTCAGGGTTGGATCGCAGCTGTTCGATTTCTTTCTTGTGCGCAGTGCGGAGCGATGCAACCAACTTCTTCAGAGTGGCTTCATCGGGAACGTTTGAAGCGGGAGCACCCGAAGCTTCAGGCTTGTTGGCAGCAGTAGTGCGCTCCAACCTGCAACAACAGTAAAAATCACAGTTACTCGCTTAAAAAATGACATATTTTAGGTATACGTGTGCATACAGTAGTATTGTAGAAAATATTTGGTGGTAGCTGTAGAACACTCCACCCAGTGACAACAGTAGAATCATTGTACGCAGTAAAAAAACAGGTTGGTTACAATAAAAACGTGATCATTATTTTACAAAAGAAATAAAGCCCATGTTTTCTTCAACAAAACAGTTCTGTGCATGCACCATGCTCGTCCCTTAATTCCTTTAGGATTAGTATGTACTTATATCTTTGTGAGCTGCATAGCTATCCGTCCAAAATCACGAAATATTTCAATAAAACGATGGCACACGCTAGTCAAAATGATTTAATTGTAGCTACTTTGCTAACACCTTTAGAGTTTCGAGTCATCTCTTATTGATACACGCTGCTTTTTCTATCTCATGGCGATGACACACGCTATTCAAAAGAACGAGTAGACTATTGTCATCTTTTCGTCCGACTGTGTTTATGTGCCCTGTTAAATAGCACACACAAAGAATTTTAAGTTATAAATCCCTCAAGATATACCGGTAATTATACGTGTGAAAGTTTTCTAACGACGATTGCGGAGTACGCTGAACTGACGCTAAACATATTTACACCATTTTCTGGTAATCTCAAAACGGTGTTTACAAGACGTTCGGATCAAAACATGACGATACTCGTTCTTTACAATGTTTTGTCATACGATCCATATATGTATAAAACTTCTACCGCAGGCACAACATACGGTACACGCTGGCAACTACTATAAATGATACATCGTTGTATTAATAGATAGCAATTCACAGGACCTGCCGTCATTTTGACGGCCAGACACAGCAACATACGGATAGAACACCAAACACCGCAGCATGTGCAACTAAAATGGTTACAATAACCGAATATATACAACGAGCAACAGCATTAGTCGACTATTATCAGCTACGTATCTTTTAGTTCAACTACAACTGACACAAGGAAAGTGATTCAGGATTCTGCCTACTTTCATTGACGACAAGCACTCCACAGACACAGACACACTTACGATCCTATACCGTACCTACTCTCAATAGCTGCTAACTAGTTCGTTTTTACTCCCCTGCTAATGTGTGCTCAATCTAAGAGAATACGATAGTGTAAAGATAAAGTAAACAATAATAAAATTCACTACTCACTCAGCTTCCTCTGGATTTTTCACACCGAACTTTACTTTTCTTCTTTCAGGATCCAGCAAGCCGGGTTCTTGAGCTTGAGGAGGCAAATTCACATTTGCAGACATTGAGGCAGCAGCAGCAGGTGCATTATAGAACCTAGCAAGGGAAGAAAGAGGAACACTCGCTTCTTGTTTATTGGTACGAGGTTCAGGTATTGCAGATACCCTGCGCTGAAAAGCGGCAGGTGAGGCTGACGAATCTTGACGTGCGTGTCGGTCATATGCCCCCGGTAACGCAGAAGGGGGCTGTCGACCAAATTCACGAGCGTATTGAGAGTCACGAATGGAAGCGGGAGAATGATAACTTTCTGGGCCACGACTTGGCCCAAAAGTAGATGTTTCCTGACGAAACTCGAAGTCGCGATTATAATGATGAGGCGACCTCGACCGTGATCTTTCACGGTCAAACGAGTGGTGGCCAGGATACAGAGCAGGATCATCAGCGAATGATGGCTGGTCAAGATTCCTATGCAATGAAGATCTTAACCTTCTGTGTTGATAGGCCTCTGGGTGAGGAGGACCGGAATGGTCAAAGGGATCAGAATGGTGGTCATAGGGAGCACCAGGGCGGGAGTCGAGAATGTCAAGAACATTGGGGCGGTGGCCATATAGATCAGGGCCACCAAAGCGAGGATCATCATATGGATCAGGAGCATGCGAGCGATACGCAGATGACACATGAAAGGCGTCTCTCTCAGGGGACCAAGACTGCCTTGAAAAGTGAGCACCATCACCAAAGTCAGCAGGATGACCATCATTGGGTCCAGCAGAGGGAGTTGGCAAGATATGGGCACCACGAGAGCTACCTCTGCCATTAGGGACCGATCCTCGTGATTTTCCTCTGGCAACCAAGCTTCTGACGTCTGTTTCCCTGCTTGGTGTCACAAACGCTAGCCAGTTTAGGTCCACAATTGTCTTCTGACCGCACTGGGAAATGCACATCATAATCTTTGCTGCGGTCTGAGGCTTGGCAGGGCCTAGATCTGTCGGAGAAACTGAAGGAATGGGAGCCAAGCCTCCGTTGCTCTCTCGCTTATACAAGTAGCTGCACAAGTCCCACGCAGGTAATCCTCGCATTCTGTTCGACTGAACAATGTACAAGTTGAGCTTGTTAACAACATCAAGATGGTATTGATGGATATTTTGAAGGTCTTCATCTGATGGTGATTCAAATGAGTGCTCAGAATCATCATGGCTCGACATCTGGCTCTTGAACAGCTCTTTATAATTTATCGGACAAAACGTCGTGAAGATGACATTGGCAGATCCAGAGTTTCGCTCCAAGCCCTTGCGAACAAGAATAAGCTCATTGTACACCTGTGGAGGAGGTGTAAAGCAAGGAATGTCGAGTACAAAGGGAGTGCTGCACGTGCAGTCAGTGATGCCACAGGAGGCAAAGAGCACCATAGCATCAAACCACACTACGAGGATGCTTCCCACAGGAAGAGGAAAGTAGTTCTGCAAGCTACTGGCAATACTCTTAGGAGAGACTTGACTGAGGAACACAAAAGTGGGCTTTTCGTGAATAATTTTCTTCGGCCAAAACTTATCCATAGCGGAATATTTTTCGTTGCACACGAAGAATATCTCCCGTTGAGTGCCGTTGTAGCTTGGTGGATCTTTCAGCTCAGAGTATTCACAGAAGAAGTGGTTGATGCGCTCGGCAATATTCCCTAGCTGATCAATGTCTGGATCAACGCCATTTTTCAAAATTGGAAGGGTAAGGCAAGAGTTTTCTACGGCAACGTTGGGAGGATTGTAAAAAATCTCCCAGGCTGGAAGATGCTTCAGGCGAGATAAATCCTCAGCAAGCATGTTCTTTGAGAGCAAGTAAGAAAATTTGAGCAGCTTTAGAGTAGTCTCGTTACACTGGGCAAGAGTGTCTTGTTTACCGTCCGAGCCAACACTTTCTTTGTGCAACTCCAGCAGCTTAGTCACATCCATGGGCAGTATGTCAGCGAAGAGCAAGTCGTGTTCACTGCCGTAGGTTTTCTGGAACTCGTCCTTTATTCTCCTAAAGTCAGCTAAGGTGTTTTCCAGAGTGACCAGCACACCAAGTTCATCAATGGTGCGAACGATGTCTCTTAGACCAACGGAGCAAATGACTAGCATCCTCGCCTTTACAGAAATAGGAGGTAAAAGTTCGAGCAGGGACTCCATAAGAGAATAAATTGAGAGGTCATCTTTACAGTGCAGATGGGGTCGACCTTCAGGATAGCCTAGCCAAAGCGAAGACGAGTACAGGTGGTGAACGCGGGAATCTCCGACCAGGTGGATCTTCTTGTACATCCATTTTGCACCAGTGCCAGATCCATTCACCTGAAAAAATATACTGTCACATTGTGATATGAGCTGGAAAAAACCGAAATGCTCGATTACTTAGTTCAGATAAAATTGGAAGAGGTAGAAATAAAATACGATACAGGAAGTCCTCATTTTAGATCTTTTTGATTTAGGCAATCATTCAGGATCAAAGTTTTGTTCCCAGTGGTTTCATATACCGGCACTGTGTACAGCTACTTGAAGTTCATGAGTATACCTACATAGCTAGGTACTTAATACCAGTTATAATAATGATTATCCTCAATAATAGAAAATGTAAAAAAAATTATTTGGCTATAACGTGGAGCTCATAAAAAGTGTCGAATGTATGAGTAACCCTTCACGCACTTCAAACAAGTGTAACATGTCCTGTAGCACTTTTGGGGAACCACACATAAAAGACACACCAACACTATCAGAACCAGCAGCTTGATCAGTATTTATAAGACTAGTGGACCCGTGCGTGAAAAAATTCATGTAGCTAATAGCTAATCGATATGTTTGCTCTCTTCTTTGACTTGCAGTTTCTACATTTTCCCGGTCACGCTTATCAGCAACTCTTATTCCCTTCTGTATCCTTACTGCTTCAAGTTTTTCTTGTCCCTGTGCAGCATAGGTGCTTCATCTCTAAATTGATAGTACGTCTTCGTTCTTGAGACTGTAATAGTCTCGTTCTTCTTTTACATTCCCTATCCTCTTTTTTAATTAAGCGTGTGTCGTCCAAAGTAAAATCTTAAGTAAAACAATGCAATAAATTTGAATGCCCCTCCAACAGCTTATATGCAATGTGAGTGCGCCGTATCCATAATAGATACAGTCTTCCATACCTATCTGCTTCACTGAAGTGATCAATTTTGGCCTTTGAAGTAAAATATGTACTATCAGCGCCCGTGAAATACTTGAAGAGAAAGCTACATCGTCAAATTTATCAAGAAAGACAGTAAGCTAGAAGAAATAATTGACTAGTCCCCGTGAAAAATCATCATCTCGTACGACTGAGTGCCCCGTTGATTATCTGCCGAATTCATACGTCGTGACCTGAGAGAAAAAGGTTATAAAATCGGACTCCAGAAGCTCCATACATATTGTCCCGATTTCAAGAAGTGTTTCAAGTAAAAAGTGCATCCCGATGAAGAGATACTTATCCAAGTTTCACCATCTGCTGCAACCTGGTCATCGATCTCTACTAAAACGTAGCTAACTGAATTACAAAATCTGCAACCTGGCTTATTTTTCATCCATCTATTTTCTTCAAAGCAGACACGAAATAAATACGTACACCAAGCGTTTAATTAATTAGGATTATAGGAGTTGTAATGGGAGATATAATGTCAAAGTTTTAATTTCGACTCTTCAAGTAGAAAATATCAAGTAGCTTTGATACTGGAGAGCCAGGAGTTGGAGTCGGACTTTGAACCATCCAACCCCAGAACCCTGGTAAGAGCAGAACAGAGATCACCACTAGAAGTGATCAATCACCCAACAGTCGCATGAAGGAGTTTGTGAGTTTCGGAAAGCGAAACACCAGAAAACTGGCAAACTCGAGGTCTTTCGGAAAATTTGTTGATGAAGCACATAGTAGTTTTGACAGAAATTTGCAGGCCAACTACGCAAATTGGTTAACAAACCGTAGGTACGTAGTACCGAAGTCGTGTTTACATTTGAGGGCCCTAGAACAAACAATAGGACAATAGGGGCGAAGACACACTTTTTAAAATAGGCGTAGACAGGAGAGCCACTTAAGGACAATGCACTGGTGTAATAAGGTACAAAATAATCGACTTTTACATACGATTCTGGACTATTTTTACTTAGATTTACGCCTTTCTGACATCACAAAACGACAGGTCATAATCTGTACTATCCGATAGTGCAAAAAACTACCGTACATTTGAAAAACCTGTCGCTTACACTCCTATTGTTCTAGGGCACTCATTTACTCTCACAGTCATATCGGCATATTTATCTCCGACAAGAAGGTAGGCTAATGTTTTGCCGAGTTGCTAACCAAGACAACTCAAAAAGTTATGGACAGATTTTATCAAAACTTACACAGATTGTTACACATGTTAGGAGTCAGGAGAAACAGATGATTACGGTAACTTTTGGTGAAGAACCTTTCAACAGTTTTTTCCCTATTTTCCTGTATAACTACCATACTAACTCAAAAAGTTATGGATGGATTTTTTCAACAAATTTACGGGGGTGGTTAGGTGTATAAAGTTATGGACGAATTTTTATCAATTTATGGGGGTTGTTAGGCCTGTAGTTAGGGAGAATATGAGGACACTTTATTGCTTGGTATACCGTACATATAAATGCTATAATGACGACGCTAAGTAAGGCCAATCAATGATTGACGCTAAGTAACAAATAACTAACCCACAAATGAAGCCATCGGTTAGGCCCAGAACCTTGTAGGTTAGGGAGGGAAGGTTAGGTTCTGCTAATATTCTAAGTGATATACATCTCACTATTATTATTTTAGTGGGTTGAGTTACTAGCGCCGCAGGCATCACGCCCGCTTCGCGCCGAAAAAAAAAACACTAGGAAATAGGCCTAGAGACCGACCGGGGCGATGATTTTGAAAAGACCGGGGCCGGGGAGACCCAAAATTCAGTAGCCGGGGCCGGGACCAGGGCGATCAAAAATCAAGTAGCCGAGGCCGGGGTGGCAACCAAATAGCCGGGGCCGAGGTTGGAGCCAGAGGGGCCAAAAATAAGAAGTATTATTTTACTCTAACTCAAACATGTTGTTTTTCTTGCTTTTGGTAGCCTATGTTAATTGGGTCAATTCAAGACTATTTACATGAATAACGTTTTTGTCACAAATGCTTAATTTTGAGATGTACGACTTTGAAGTTCCCATTGTTTTTCTATGGGAGAAAATAACGCACGATAGGTAATGTTAGGTAGGTTTGGTTAAGCTCCTATTAGGTTGCTAGCAAGCTTAGAACGACGCTGGTTATTTTCTCCCATGGAAAAAAATGGGAATTTCAAAGTTATAGATATCGAAAACTTAGCATTTCCGACGGAAACATTGTTCATTTACATTGTCTTAAATTTACTCAATCAACATACTCAAGGCAAGAATGACCACAAAAACGATATGTGAGTTAGTGTAAAATTTTACCAAATAAAGTATAAAATCAGGGCCGGGCAGGGTGACCAATTATTTATATTGTGGGTTTTCGCATCGTATTAGATACAATGGCTACTATATAGGCTAACAGCGATCCAATTTTGTATGATATAGTTTAGAAGTTGAGTCAGATGAGTTACATTAGAACAATCTTGGCTAGGTGCACCATGTCTGGCAGGAAATATGGCGCGAGCATCTTCAACTCCACACGGCTCCGCCGAACAAATCGCCCAGCATTGCGGCGCATAGAAGGAGACGAAAAACGAAAAGAGAAGAAGACAGAAGAAAGCGGCGCATGGAAGGAGACGAAAAACGAAAAGAGAAGAAGACAGAAGAAAGCGAACACTCGTGGGGAGGGGGCATTCTGAGGCCCTCTATGTAGAAGGGAGCAGATAGGAATCCCATGGGATAGGTCACCTCGCAAAACAGAAAGGGAAATATGGAGAAACTACTGATTTTACAAAACCAATCTTCTCAGCAGGAACTGCGGCCAACTGCTACATCTCCTGCGGATCAACCACTTGGCACCCTTGCGTACGTAGAGGCCCAACTATATTGTGGCAGGGAACGGGCACGCCAGAATACACCTCTGAGGGCACCGGGGGTTTCTAGCACTGGCTGTAGTTTTTGACATTATATTGATATATTATGTCAATCATAACTCATAGTGAATCAACTTACACAAAAAAAAAACTAGCTTCCCCAAAAAACTTGTTTTATTGCTTGTTGAGTGTTTTCCCTCCCCCAAAAAAGCCCCGGTCAAACCCCCGGTTTTCACAGTTTGAAAAGCCGGGACCGGGGCCAGCGCCGGGGTAAGCAACTTTCGATCAACCGGAGCCGGGGGCTGAAGAAGGCCGGTGTTTGCCGGGGCCGGGGCGCACTACCGTCGTTCATGACCACTTTGCGCTCACGTAAGCTGTCCTGCGCGCGCTACCACTAAAATGAACACTACCTAAGCTAAGCTAACCTAACCTACCCTAACCTAACTTAATCAGCAATACAGCGAGCAGCGCGGCGCGCCAACTTGAACGCCGCGTGTTTGTGTACGCAGATCGTGTGCGTGTGAGCGGCGTTCAACTTGGCGCGCCGCGCTGCTGCTCGCTGTATCGCTGATTAGAGTAGATAGGCGGCAGTAGACGAACCAAAAGGCCCATTCCCAAAGAGACACCGGGACTTACACCCTGGCCCTCGATGAGCTATTGCCATAATGTTAGTAGGATGTAGAGGAATGGAAAAACGAGAGAAGAAATGGAAGACGAAAGAGAAAAAAGAAAAGAGAAATAAAAAAAGAAGGGGGAGAAGAATCTACGCCAAAGCGATGTTCATGAATGCCCGCAAGCAGGATCGACGGCCACTGATATGGGGAGCTTCATTATATAGTAGATGGAGCGGAAGTGAGAAGAAGTCAGCTTAAAATGGCCTGAGAAGCTTTGGCCGTTAAGTGCTTGAGACTCGTGGAGGAGTTCTTAGCTGTGGAGGATGTCTCTCCCAATGTATGTCAAGACGATTTTTAAAAGAGTTGACTGACTCCGCATTAACAACATCGGAAGGGAGTCTATTCCAAATGCTCACTATGAAATAGGGAAAGAACTGCTGACTTAAGGTTGTTCTTCGAGCTTTATGCTTGAGTTTTTGACCGTTGTTTCGCAAGCGATAATTGGGGTCTCTTTCAAAGAGTCCCGTTATAGGTTACGTTAGGTTATGTAAGGTTAGGTTAGGTAAGGTTAGGTAACGTAACCCTTTCTAATCTTACTTACGTTAGATTATATAGGGTAAGGTTGGGTATGGTTAGGTTAGAAAGTTAGGTAGAAAGGTTAGGTTAGGTAAGGGTAGGTTAAGTTAGGCTAGGTTAGGTTAGGCTAGGTTATGTTAGCCTAGGTAGTGTTAATTTTAGTGGTGGCGCTCGCAGGAAAGCTTACGTGAACGCAAAGTGGTCGTGAATAACGGTAGTGCGACCAGGCTTCACCTCCTAACCTACAATGTTCTTGGAATAGCCGATGGCTTCATTGCAAGCAAACTTCCTCGTACTAAAGTGGTAGTCGGTGGCGGCAGCATCCTAAATTTTTTTTGAACGGTCATCTGTCGAGAAGTGAGCGGAATTCAAACGTACAATTTTGTCACATCCTCTTTACATAGAGATAGATACCGACCCAAATTTACGATGTGACGACATGTGCTCGTTTTCATCGTTGTGATGATATCCCCTTCCGAGAAGCTAATATACCGGGTGTTTTCTTTTTAGGCGGACAAATTTCAAACATAAGTAGAAAAACTCAAAATAAATCGATTTTCATCAGTAATAAAATGCCCCAAACTCCTTAGTTTTTTCGAGTTATAATGACTTACAGAAATTTTAAGCTTCAAGTAGGATACTACGTGCGCGCCAATGTTAGCGCTAAATTTGATAGTTCAGCACGTTTCCGACCTCACAAAAGCAGTTTACATTATTTTTACAAAAAACCTGGAAATATTTCATAGTTAGAAAAAAATATCTACAGTTTCAAACTTAGCATTTAACGTAATCACACGACTGTATGGCGGACACTACGTCGTCAGAGTTTACATCCGTGTCGTTTCAAAAAAAAAAAAAAATGCAAGGGTTAATTGCTGCCACCAGATTTTGGACCTAGTGTACAATTTTCAGAGTGGCTCATGCAACAGAGAAAAAGGGATCCCAACTTCTCCAAGCTGATTCTTTTCCACAGATGAAGCGTATTTTACTCGCGAATGGGTTTTATTCACAATAATCCTTGGGCCCAAGCCTAATAATCCTCATGTCATTCGCCCAAATAATCATCAACACCGATACAGTGTAAGCGCATGGGCAGGAATGTGGTCGGAAACCGTGTTGAACGATGAAATTTAGCGCTAACATTGGCGTGCACTTAGTATCCTACTTAAAACTTTTTCTACGAAAACTCCACTCTTGCTATGAGGTTCTAAAAGAAGGTCACGGAAGACACTATCATTGTGGTCACTTGAGCTCACCTACAGTTTAGCTCAGTCGTAAATAAAATACCATCACTGACTTCTGACGGGTCGTTAAATGTGTTGTTCTAATTTCCAGAGAAAGAAACAACACCTTGGTTTTAATTATCAAAACTCTGATGCGGCATCCGAAGAGGCCGTCAGTACTGAAAGGGTTAAAGCTTCAAATTTCTGTTAGTCATTATAACTCGAAAGCCAAGGTGTTTTGGGCATTTTATCATTCATGAAAATCGATTTATTCCGAGTTTTTCTACCTGTTGTTGAAATTTGTCCGCCTAAAAAAATAAAACACCAGGTATACATAAATGATAAAAGTGCTGTTCTTCTTCCCATTAACGGTAGCTATACACATATATATATATATATATATATATATATATATATATATATATATATATATATATATATATATATATATATATATATATATATATATATATATATATATATATATGTACCAGGAAGAGTAAAACTTTTGCGGCAGCTAATTTATTCGTTTGTTCGATTTTATGCTTGCTAGCAAAATAACTCAAAAAGTTTTGAACGGATCGTTACGAAATTTACAGCAGATGTTAGTAACATTGAAAGACATAATGATAAAATTTTGGTGATGATTGATACGTCTGCTGAGTGCTTGACTAATGTTGGTCAGATTGTTTGCTAGCGGCATAACTCAAAAACTAATAAATGGATCTTTAAGGAAATAAGAGAATATGTTATAGCTGTCGAAGGCACAAATGGTTAGATTCTGTTGTTAATACAAGGGAATCATAGGTTCAGGAACAATTTGAAAGTTTAGCTCCTGTTGCCTTGCTTGGCGGAGGAATGTGTTTTCAGAGAGCTCTTTTTTCCAGATATATTATCACAGTCTCCTGCATTCGTGGTCCTTAGCAAAAACAACGCGGCTAAAATTTTGCCCATATTATCAAGCGCGTTTGCGCGAGTTTCCTCAGCTTTTAATTATCGTGGGATCATTTCCTGAAAAAGAATCCTGAGTATAGCTACATTACCTATACAAATGGGAGAAGGCGTAAAGATGTCGCAAAGAAGAAAAGGGATATAAAGCAACCTTTTTAAGTATGAAATACCGTTGATGGCTCGAATACGAGCCGAACTTTCTCAACACTAATAGGTAAAAACCTACGATGGCCTACGCCAGTTCCCGTTTCTGAACAATTATCAGCGGTTAGCTGAACCAGAGTAAATTCTGAAAACAAAAGAAAGCTGGCCAAATTTGACTTTTTAGAAAAGCGTTTGCTTCGGTTTGAGTAACATTTCTAGCATCTTCGGCAATACGAACCAAGATATCAGCTGCTTGCGCTCAAAGTCATCGATCTTCTGGCACTATTAACTATATAGCTATTTACTCAGTGATAGTTCCATCACAAATATTATACAGATCACTGAACAAAATGAATTAACAAATTATTTGAAAGATTTCAGCTACTTCTCCTAGTATCTACTTTGGTTACCATAAGTCATCGCTTCAAGAGTTTACACTTTCATTTTTTTCCATTTTTATCCCCTCAGGGGGATATTCAAGCAGGCCCTATCCCACTGAGAATATCTATGCCGTTATTCTATAGGCGGCCAAGCGACACAAAGGGCTGTCACGAGCGCGTTTCTGCGGAGAATGTTGCATCTCGCCGCAGTTCCTGCCAATAAATTTAGTTACGTAGGTAACTAGGCTATTCTGTTACCTTTCTGCTCCGTGCGTAACCTACGTAGGCCGCAGATGGTGATAAGCGGACTACATATTTCATGGACTCATACCAGCTCCCATACATGGAGGGAGGGACAGAAGAGACACTTTGCACCAGCATTTAAAAAGAAAAGCAAAGATACAGATAGATCACTGAGAATCCCGCACGCTGTGGGTGTATTGCTCTAAGCACTAGTA
Source organism: Parhyale hawaiensis (assembly GCA_001587735.2). Lineage (NCBI taxonomy): Eukaryota > Metazoa > Arthropoda > Malacostraca > Amphipoda > Hyalidae > Parhyale > Parhyale hawaiensis. Next base: position 3,377,632 of record LQNS02278083.1, on the reverse strand, counting down.
AGCTCTTGTGCAATATCTGTATTCATTGATTCACTAAGAGTAGCTATATATTAGTGGAATCGGCAATTCTTGACCATTTTTGGGAGCTATCGAAACCACAGACATAGCCGACACATCGGGTACCGATACTGATAGTACCTAGCTATCTGTTCACTCCAACTAAAAAATCAGAGAAACGTCTACAAGTGTATCATTCGCTACATGTTATCTTATAGTGTGACTGAGTGCACAGTGTAGCGGCACTGTTTACTCTGTCTCAAATAGGCATGACGTACAGGGTAACATGTCTAGTACCCGTCCACTTAGCACTAAAAAAGCTTTCTGAGTGAAAACTAGCAGTGCTAGAAAGCCGTACATAGGCTTGAACCGTAGGCAAAGTAGAGCCGCACTATCCCTGAAAATGACGGACAAACAAAATTACATTAAAAAAATGATGGTGGTTTTCACATTTTTTCACTAAAAACAGGAAAAAATGTGAAAACCACAGCCATATATATATATATTTTTTTTTTTATCGCCCGTCCTATTTGGGGATGGTGCGGCACTACTTAGCCTACAGGTTAAGCCTATGTATGGCTTTATAGAACTGCTAGCTTTCACACAGGAAATTGTTTAGTGACATGTGGATGGCTACTAGCATGATGGACGGGTACTAGACATGTTACCCTAGGCTATGACGGGTACCAGTAATGAGCATGCACCAACCATCATGCATCACTTTCATTATATTACTATTTATAAAGGAGGCCCAATAACTAATTTTACAATAAACTTTGCAGAAAAATAATCAATTCCTCAAGTAAGGGTGTAAGGTCAGAGCAATATAAAAATTAAACATAGACTACCAGCATAGCTATAAGCTAGCGAAATGTAGCTATAGCAGAACTTCGATAAACTGGGTTAAAAAAAAACTTGCCGAAGCCAAAGCTTTGGCAAAATACCGTATCCCTCTGGCTTCGGCTGAAGCTTCGCTACATCTGTAATTTTTAGAAAAAGCTAGCAATAGGTAAGTCTCTGTTTAGGCCATTTAAGTAGTTACACCACTGTCAATGGCAAACACATGGATTAGCCTAAGCCAAAATAATATTTATCCACATTTATAAAATCTCTATTGTTATTTTTTACAACTTTCAACAATAAATTTGACAGCTAGCTATATCTTACAGAGTAGTTTCCAGAGTCGAATTTGGGCTCCAGATCCGACTCAGACTCTTGGAGCAAGTGGGTTTTTTTCTTCAACTCCCCTGTACATCCTCCAATTCTGACACCCACAACCCAGGAACTCAATGCCACAAATACAGCTTCGCCAGCATTAAGCTCAATGAAATGATTTCTTTCTAGGTCGCTCTTCGCAATAGAATTCGCCATTACCTAGTTGCATCATATGGGAAGTAAACTCGTAAGTTTACAGCCAAGACCAACCAACCAACCAACCACTCACTATGGTAAACACATGGTTCAAGCCAGAAATAAAAAATATTTGACATCTGCATTATCTTAGATTATCTTTACAATTCAATACCAAAACTTCTAACTACATTTATATAACTATAGTAATAGGTATCCTATACTATTATGTAAACTGGTCTTTTGCAGTCAGGCGGTAAATTTTGATTTTGACTCTTGAAGCAAGGGGCTTTCCAACTCCGACAGCCCTCATGTCCACCAACTCCACAGCACGGCAAGTAACCAGACAATGTCTTCAGTAGCAACACAAGCAACTCAGCTCTAGGCCAATAGCATGCACGCTAGGTACAGTACACTTTTGTCAGGTGTGGTAGTAGATATAGTAGCTAAGTACCGTAAGTGTTATGCAGGCAGGAAACTCAAGCATAGCCTGCGTCACAGCATAGAAAGGTGGGACAGAATGAGGACTGCAGAAGAACAACAGCTAATCAGTAGGTGCAGCAAAAACTACGGTACATTAAACCAACATGTCGAATCAAAAATTTAGTTCCTAGTGGAAATATGTAGTATTTTCTTAAGGGTTAATATTAGTATGGCAGCACTGGGTGATACAAGGTCAGAACAGGAGCCAGAGATAAATATATAGATAGCTAATGCAAATATAACAATGCACTGTGAAAGTAACAGTAGCACACCACTGGCTTACCAAAAAATCATTAAGTAGCTAGCTATAGCTATACAGTACGTAGTGACTTCTCAATTTATGATACCTATCAAGCCCTAAAAGTATTAGAGCTGAGGGAGCACTCACCCGATATATGGAGGAAGAATGAGTTGAATGACCAAGAAGAGCCAGGACAAACAGCCTGTGCTGTCGCATCTCCTCAGGAGTGTAGGGCATACTCAGCACCTTAGCCTCGCTGATGGCAGAGGAAGCATTGCACAACAATTGTAACACCCATAAATAATCGTGAAGGCCATAAGGTGTTGAACTCTTAGCACTGTGTTTCTCAATCAGCTCTTGATCATGAAAATACCGTTGGCGTGTTCTTTTCCCAGGAACTGCAGTCTGAAGAGCATTTTTTATATCCAAGACACACCTCACTACAGAATCCAAATCTGCATTTTCACCAATATTTGCTGCTTTTACAGCTTCAATCACGCTTGCTCTCAATATTTCCATGTTTTCTTCTTCAGAACAGTCAGCAGCAGTAGGTGTCAAAAGCTTCACTGTTAGAGCATCTACATAGGATGGCTCAACAAAGAGACTCCAGGAAAATTTGTAAATAGCAGGAAGACTGCCAACTTCCTTTTTGGGTAGATGTGTTGGCTCTTCTTTGGCAGCAGGACCAGAATTAGCACCAGGCCTGGAAGATACTCTAGAGAAACCCCCTCGACTGTTACGGCCAAAAAGTGTACGGCCTCGACCAGTAGCAGCTGCTGAAGCTCTTGGACGGGAACCACGCCCACGAGAAGCACTGGTTGCTATGCCTGTTGGGTGTTTCGAGCTTGACAAATGACCTCCACGTCCACGAAAGCCTCCTCCTCTTGCTCTCAAGAGACTGCGTCCTCTACCCGGGCGCCTATTCATTTTGACAGTCTGAGAAATGCTCACAACAGACAGGAACTTGAGATTGGCACACCATCACAAAACATCTGCAAAAATAAATAAATCCTTACCATGCTATCAACAAAGTTTACAAGCATAGGCAGTTGTTATTGGCTTATTTCAATTTCTATTACACATAAATAACATCGGAAGTGCTAATGTACCATAGTACATGGGTATCTCAGACAAACACCAAATAAAGCCCCTCTAACTGCACACAGGCAAATAGCTATTGTATGGCAAACTCAAGTTTTGCCAGGCGGGCAGCACATTTTGCCCATTGTCCATCAGATATTCACTGCTGCCAGATGTTTGCTCACAGTGAAAACGTTGCCTGCAGAACAGCAGGTATAATGAGGCAAACAGCTAAACATCCAGTTTAGCCTATAGCTAACCTGTGTGTTAAAAGCTCATCAGATTCTTGCAAAACTATTGTAAGGAGTTGTGGCACTGCAAATCTTACAGACTGCGTTCACTATTTAGTCATATTTAAGAAGTACCGTAGGTATATATGTACTTATTTAGCTATCTCAAGAGCTGCCCAACCTACATTTCTGTGAAGTTTCTTCGTCTTGTGCAGCATGGTAGCACCTATTGTTCAGTGGACATGTTCCTCCCCCCTGAGATTCTACTTGCTGTTTGCCCGTTTATGTAATAGGGCCTTAACTGAGTAATAAGTGCTATAGTTACAAGTCAGAAACTGTAAAATGAATAACTAGGTTAATTTGGAAAAATGATTTCAGTACTTGTACAGAATGCAGCTCTTCATTTGGTTGAGCCATAGGCCATCCTCATTTTATTGTGTGGCAAATCAGTTGTCAAGATCCTGCTAATAATATTTTCTCACCAGAGCCTTGTAGATTCTTCACTCACCACTTGCCTGCAAATTCAATTCTTAAACCTCTCGCCACTTGCCAGCCTTGCATAAGTTGCATCAGCAATAGAACTTTCTAATAAAATATTAACTGCTATGAAACCACAAGAGCCTGTGTTGATGATTAGCTACCATTAACTCATTCTATGGAGTAGACCTACCATAGTAGGCACACTGCTGGTCATTGAAGCTGCCATTCCCAAGTCAGCAATTTTGTTCTTGCTGGAGTTACTGATATGCATTTCTCACCAAGAGCTGGTCTTTGCTGAAAGAGTTTAGAGCAATTCTCACCATGAAGAAGATAGTCATTTCCTGCTCTAAGCCAGAGGTTTTCCTACCAAGATCTTAGCAAAAACTGCCATAGGCTAGCTAGTAGCTACTATGAGACTTGGTAGGCCATATCTACAACCCAGATGTAGACTAATGTAGTGTATTACCTACACTGGGAGAAAAATTGAATAAGATCTACCTGTAGGTATGAGAGCTGAAAGACATATACCATTCTGTGGCAAATTCTGTAGTTTGTGGAGTTGGATGGACAATATAGCTACAACTCTGATTCCTGGGTTTTACCCATCTCCTAGCTGATGATGCATTCCAGAGATTTGCTTTAAGGAATGTTGAATATAGGAATTTTGTCATCAGGGGTAGGTCGCAGTATGAGGAGCGCTTGGCTAGTCAGTTGAGTGTAAAGCCCAACTCTTCCATGGGTATATCCGGAGGATGAAGAGAGGAGGATTACGGATGTGTCGGACATACCGACAACGTAAGAGTAAAATATGAATGCTGACCTAGCATAAAAAATATGTAGGCAGTATAGAGCTACGATCGACCAATCCACATGGGTTAGGTACGAAAAAAGCCATTACTAGTACGTAAACGCATGTAACGATGGATAAATACGAGTAAGAGCAGCCGTGCCGAAAATTAGACAAGTCAAATATATATGAGTGGAAATAAATAAACAGCTATAATGGTAAATTTTCCAATTGCTGTTGTGAGCATGGCTCACAAAGAGATCGCTGTTGAGTAATTACAGTAGAGAAAATCCTCAAAGAATGAAGAGCAAATGGGGGCAAGAGAATCTAACGTCAGATTTACCTTGAGCATAGGACTATCATAAATCATTTTAAGTATGGTAGGCCAATGAATGCCATTAGATAATTCTACGCGAGTTAGACGCAGGATGTGTGTCTTTCCACCATTCGTGCAAACATCAAAAGCACCATATTGTAGTCCTCATAACTTCATCGAAGCTAGTACAGATGTTTCATACTATTTACGAAGCGTATAAATGCACCAATGTGCCATATAAGCGTTGCAGCCAATTGTAGAACTGTGTGTTCGATTAAGGAGTGGCAAAATATGTACCAACTAAATCTTAAATGTAGATTGTCCGCGACGAGACGTTCAGGTACGCCTTGTTGCTAGAACCGCAGTCATAGAGATTTTACAGTATATTTTTGATGTTATAATGAACAGTTATTTCTGCAGCATTGTGAACTAAAACACTCGTAGATTGTTTAACTCGAGAAAAGAGTCCAGATTGTATTAATGTCTTCGTGTAACGCTAAGCAGCTGCGCTAGACAGCGTATCAACACGAATGATCACTACATCAACTAAACAGTGAAACAAAAATGTATGACGCTAGAGCGGTGTGGGACACACGCATTCGTGGCGTAGACCTTGGTAAACGCTACAAGCAACCTCTGCGTGGGACACAGACGTAACAGCTGGGCCAGCGCCTCAGCGCTCAGCGCAGCATACGGGACAGGGAAGGCAGCAGTGGGCCGCCAAACCAGACGGGCGGTGCCGGCAGTCGCTGCCCCAGCGGGCGGTGGCGTCATCGTACCTGGCCGCCACTAACCAGACGACCTTGGCACCAGCCAAGACCACTGGCTAGCCTCTGTACCTAGAGCATTGCATGCAGCAGTGGGAACTCGCCTGATGCAATCCAGACAAGTAGCTAGAGAATTGCATACAACAGCGCGAACTCGTCTGAGGCAATACAGGCAATCTTGTAGCCTTCTTTTAATTAGGACGTGTTAATAATGTTCTTGTGCCCGCAGAAAGCAGAAACCCTGTATCTTCTGTATCGTTGTTAACCAAGACGTGTTAATGTTGTTTTGTACATGCAGGAAATTTGTATCTTTTGTGCATTGACTATACCTTAATAATGCTGAATTGTGTGTAACCATGCTGTGTCTAATGTTTGTAGGATGGCTGCAAATACTGATGAAAATGTGTTTCTAGCGTTCCTGGCAATAACAGTATAGAAATGGATATTGTTTCTAGTTGCGAGGATATGGGCATGACCCCTGTAATAGTGACTTGTCCGAAGATAATTTCCCAGTACAACTTGCGCATTTCCGCGAGAATTTAACGTTGTCTCCAAGTTCAGTCACCCATGAAACTGTAGCCGTGAATAAACAGATAAGACAAAATAGATTGAATGTTCCAATGAACACTTTTGCAGTGGTGAAGCGTAGCAGAGTACCTCTGTCGGTAGCACTTAGACTCGCATAGCCAAGGCTTCTCCATGACAGGAGGACAGGTCAGAGTCGTCACACT
>LQNS02278083.1:3285918-3300566 GCA_001587735.2 Parhyale hawaiensis | reverse complement strand
CATGCATCCTTTAGAGACGGACCCCACGTCGTCTGACCACGCCGAAACCAGCATCCGCGGTGCCAGCCAAGTTAACCCAACAGTATGTTCCGTAGCACAATCCCTGCGATGCGCTAACTAGAATGGGTGCACATAATGGTTGCACAGTACAGAACGATGTTCTAATCCAAGGAAATGTAATGTTATTGGTCAGTATCAATGCAGTTTCTATGGGTTTCAGTGCTTTTCTGATGCTTCACAGGGCCCAGTTTGCTCTAAATATTCCATTTTGTTAATATGTTGTGTAACTGTTGTTTATTATGGAAATGAATAGTGAGCTGACTTCGCAGTTTTTATAATGCTTAACTTCGGACCGGTAAATGGGCTGTTCATTAACTGATTGCGATAGAGAGACATTCCTACCGTTCATACAATATGTAGGCTGAGAATATTTGAATCTTTAGGACAAAGCGAACACCCTTCAAATGTTAGAGTGTGTCTGAAGAGAGCCTAATTTTCAATGTCTTCCTCATGTACGAGATTATTGTAGCTATGTTTATCTTTCTAGTTTTTGTTTCATGTCGGGAATAGAATATATGTAACTGAGCACTGTAACCAAATATTTACGTATTGTCATGGATACAGCTGAAGCACGGGGCATGTACATACCTATTGGACAATGTTACTTGCCGAATAGAAAAATTGATCACTTTGGCCGCATGAGACGGAGGCCTGTTATGCCTTACCGAAAAAGAATTTGGCATGCTCGCCTCTTTGGATATTTTAAATAGAAGATCGGGCTGCCTGATGTAACATATGCTAGCTCTGTAGCATAATCACAACCAGCAACGATAAAAGGAAGACAGTGTAATTTCTTTTCCTTAATTTTTAACGGCAGAGGCAATTACATTTTTTTATTATGAGTAGACAAGTTTTTCCCTCAAAATAACTTTTGTGAAGCAATTATTCTGGAGTTGGGTTTTGAATTTAACTCATTTAGTTCTAGCATTACCATATAGGTAGTAACAGTTCATTTGAGACTGATTCAGGGACATCCCCTGTTAATTGTACGAGCCTGCATTCCTTGTCAAACGTAATTATTTAATCAATTCGGTAGAAAATGGATTCGTATCTGAAATATTCTCCCGACTTTTTGTACTGTTATTTTGCTCTGTAAACCCTGGCTGTGACACACCAATATCAGGATGATGCTTCTCGTTCAGCTGCCTTTGAGGAAGAGAGTAAGAAGTCCTGGCGTGTTGTGGTGACCACAGGTGGTGTCAATCACCTTGACGAAGGGCGTCTTGCTGTTGGTCCTGTTGTTGACGGTCGCAGCAAAAAGAAGCTCAAAGACATCGATGTCCAGCACTGCTACAAGTAAGACTTCGACTGGGGAGTTATAAAGGTCGGGTGGTGGCCGTGGCCATTTCCTAGAATGTACAGTCGCGAGACATTGAATCTCGTTGCCACACCGGCAAACCTTATTGCGACGACTGCGTCGTACCACTCACTGTCTAGCACATGATGGCCGAGTGTCCCACCTTCTCCGACGAGCGGAGGGACTGCTTTCCGGACCTGCATGGTCGGAATGCTTACTCCATCCTCCGAGGAATGCTTTCTGAGGGACTTCGCGGCCGATTCAATAGAAATGCCCTGAAGAATTTTCTTATCTGATGTGACCTCTATCACAAACTGTGATGAATCCATTACGATATATCCTATCAACTACGGCTCTAATTTTCTCTCTGTGAATTACATATACTATGTGTAAAATTAAATAACGATAAAGTTCTCCTTACAACTATTTTATAATACTAAATGAGACAAATACCGTGTTAAAGCTGTTTTTGTCACAGCTTTCTGCGTTTAGGGGTAGCTATCTGCTGTACTTGTTGCTCGCCGCTTGGCTACTTTCTGTCGTCTTGTCGTCCTGAGGTGGTCGAAAGGAAGCACGAAGAGAATAATCCAATGTATTTAGTTCGTAGAATCTGGATACCTAAACAGGCGAATTGTTGAGCTACCGGGGTGAGTTCTTAATTAATTGTGCACGCAGGCACTTGTGTAACAAGGGCATTAGAGTTTAGACGGAGTTGGCTTGGCTTACATACATGATACAGAGAACTGAGGAACGATGGGTCCATGCTTGGTGTGCGACCTAACAAGAACGAAGTCCTATACTCGCACAACGCTTATATTGGAGTTCGAGAGGGAAGCTCGGCATTGTCGCTTGCCGTTCAGCTTCCATTATGGCGAGGAGGAAAAGCCTCGAGATGCGACTCGGTGGGCATTACTGTCTTCATTCCTTAGATCTACTATGTGTTAGGATTTTAAACATAGCCTTGCAATAAGTGTTAGCCCCGTTCACTACTTCCTAGATCTCTGATAACTCCGTAGTGTAAACATGATTACATTAGCTATGCTAACATATATGGATTACTACTGCTCGGACCTAAACACATGCTCGAAATTTAGGCGAATTTTAGGTGACACTTGGCCATGGGTTTGCACTTGGCTCCTCGGTCTTCCTTGTCCGATGTAAGGCCAGCAGGTGCGCTTGTGCCGAGGCGAAGTCGGGCGCACCTCTAACATACCGTGCCATAGCTGAGCATGGACCTATGGTTAAACACAGGAATAGTTCGGCGCGATATAGGCAGTGTGTAACAGAAGCGCTAGTAAAATTCCTACTACTAGTGCGCCACCGGAAATTGAGGAATCGTTACACAAAATTCTTTTGTTAGGATTTTATTTGCTGTTATAACCGTAACAGTTGGCGGAGCTTTTGGTTACAGAGCCACCGTGAGTGGCATGTAGCTACAATATACCACCCACGCAGGTCTCGTTACCTGACTAATGTTTGTCTACTGAGGGCGTAATATATATATATGTGTGTGTATATATATATATAAAACACCACTCATTGGCAACGCTACAGCGACAGTAACAGTTGGTATTCGTATACATGTGTTTAAGGTGTACACGATGAGATTTCCGTAACTCAGCGTTTTGGAAAAGTTTGGTGTTATGGCCGCATTAGAGCAGGGCATGTCGGTGTCGCGCGCTGCCGCCGAGTTGAAGGTGTCTGGAGAAGCAATTAATCGTGTTTGAAATGAGGCAGCGACTTTCCATCAGACACTGTAGAGTGGCAAGAAACACGACAACAAGGACGGATTAGCTGCTAAAACGTGAGATGTTATTACATCTTTTCACAGCAATTGTAAGACTCGTTCAGGGACATCCCCAAAGTTGGTGAGCAGAACTCCTCCAAAATGTAGCTACTAATGCGATACAAGAGGGTATTGTGCGAGTTGGGACCTCCACCTCGTTCCGTACAAGTAAAATATAAGTAAATAGCTTTTCTTGACACCTTTAGCTCGTGGGCGACACGCATCACAGACAAGCCTGGTCTAATAAAGCAAAAGCTTGAGACTTTTCCCCTTTTCTATGCTCTGCACGTCCCTTTTTCTGCACTTTGAATAGAATTTTATGAAGGCAAGGTAGTAGTAAATACAGTCACTATCCGTGCTTTTCAGGGGGCGTAGGCCATACAATTTGGTTAGATCCGCCCATCTCATGTCATGGGCAGCGGCGTCCCGAGTGGGATGCTGTAGGTTACCTTAGCCGTTAGCTAGGCCTTCGGGATGCCCAGTTTTCGTGCCTACTTTGCTTCCTTCCGATTTCTTACTCCTATATACTGATCTTATATAAGTCTGTTTTTCCTCTTCTTTCCCGACTTGCTGTTCCCTGCGCGTTGATCCGGTGTGGGAACACCCTCGTGCATGGGTTTCACTTGGATATCAAAATGCTATACCTATATTCCTTAAACCAATGACTATAACTTAATGGTATTCAATGATGACACAAGCAGTTTTCTATACGACCTCACTACACAAGTACTCGTCCAGCCATACGACGTGCGGGGATAGTAGGTAGCATACTGTAATTATTGGCCCGTTGTGGTCATGTTGAGAACATGCTGCAAGTAACACAAATTTCCAAAAACAGAGACGCCAGTTTAACACACTTTCTACCCTAGAGATGTGCATTTTTACCTCCGCAAGGGAGGTTATGTTTTCATCGGGTTTGTCTGTCTGTTATTCTATTTTCTATCTCATCAAGATAACTCGATATCTCATCAAGATAACTCGAAAAGTTATCGATGAATTTCAACGAAATTTACGGGGATTGTTAGGTAGGTTAGCAATAACAGATGATTAACTTTTGGTGGATTTGTTCATTCGTTTGTTCGTTTGCTGCTCTCAGAGGTAATAGTATATTCTGGCGTGCCCTCTCCCTGCTACGATATATTTGGGCCTCACGCACCCAAGGGTCCCTAGTGCCTTTTCTGCAGGAGATGCTGCAGCTTGCCGCAGTTCCTGCTGACGAGGTTAGTTTTGTAAAGTTAGGTAGGTTTTCAGTACTTCGATTTCGGGAGGTGGGCCGCCGATCGAGGTGGCCGACCTATTCTCGCTAGACTTCTACCTTCTTGTTTTTCGTTTCCTTCCCCTGTGCGGCGTAGCTGAGCGAAAGCGTTCGACCGTGCTCGGGGGTTGGAGATGCAGAACTTTCGCCTTTTTCCTCTCGGTAGCACACTGATCACTGAGACCTCCCGCAGAAAAACCGAGACAAAAATCATTGATAATTTAAACGAGACGTAGGTAACTCGCGTCCTAGTGGCGCACGAGCCTGTGTTATACCACAGGTATAGTTCGACTCGATATGGACATTGTGTCCCTGATGCGCTAGTAAAGTTTGTACTACTACTAGCTTCTACTACTGTTTGTCTCGTTTTTTTTCATGCCATAGCTCAAAAAGTTATTTATGGGTTTTTATGAAGTTTACTTGAGTTGTTAGGTACAGTATATAGCTAAATTACGAAGAGCAAATGAAGAAATTTTTGTGACCATCTGTCTATGCGTTTTTGTGTCTTTGTTTGATTTTATGCTCGTTAGCAAAATAGCTAACTCAAGAAGTTATGAACGAAGCTTGAGTAAATTTTGGTGATGATTAGTTAGTCTGTTTGTCTAATGTTTGTCAGATTGATTGTTAGCAGTATAACTCGAAAAGTTATGAACGGATCTTCAACAAAATTACATAAGCTGTTATTACTGTCAGAAGGAACAAATAATTGAATTTTGGTGTTGATACAAGGGGAAATGATAATTACAGAACCAATTTGAATTTTTCATTAGCTTTGCCTTGTTTGGCGCAATTTGGCCGAGGTATGCGCTCTCAGAGTGCTGTAGTTTCTATTGTTTCTCCGTGTTGTGTTTTCATCATTGGATTCCTATTGCTTGATATGTTACATATCCTTGCTGTGAGTCGCGTCATATGCTGTGAGCATTGGGGCCTAATCTAAATGTACTCTCTCGTCTTTTTCTTATTTTGTTTTCTACTTTGCCATACATTGAACTGAATATCTTGCTCTGTTCAGTTTCTTGTTTGTCAATAAACTGCAGCAGTATACATGATTATGTACCTACCTACTGCACCCGCTTATAATCTTGTGCAACAACACCGCATTGAATGCTATCATCTCTTACTTCGCTTCACATCCCTTCCTTTTTTTCCTTTGCTTTATATCTATTGCAATTTTTCAAGTACTGTATAAGGAGTCGCGAGATATACACAACGTAACGCTGCACTTCAGCTTCTAGAAATCTAATCCTTAATTGTGTGCTCCTTTGTGTAAAGAATTGAGCTAGGGAAATGATGCACTACGTGGCTAATGCTGGAACCAGAGTGTGCAATCTTCTGCTCAGCTTCTCTCGTGGACGTTCAGCTCGCACGTCATTCCAATACACAGTGAAAGTTGGTCGTGAAGCTACCATACTTAAGATAGACCATATGCGAGCTGAACGTCCGCTCATAAGTTGAGCGTGCGACGACACAGTGTGGCTCTGGCATTGCTTGCCTTGTGTATCTTCGGCTATACTGAAGACAATAATATTGCTAGTTCTGTTACTTTCCATCAGGCAGCTGTATGATGAGCTGGAGGCAGCTAGTGCTCACAAGCACCCTGTTACTGGCAAGGGCTGGAGGGACCTGCTGAGCCAACAGACGCAGTCCTGTCTGCACATGCTCATGTTGTCCCGGTCGCCTGCGGCACCCTTGCCCTTCAACACCAACGGGGAGCTTACCAATACCAGAGGTGAGTGTCTACACTCTCTTCAGGGCTTAGTCATTACGTCCTCATTAACCGGAAATGTTTACTAATTGGATTCGTCGCGTATTTACTGAGCGAAAAAATTGATACAGCGCTCTGATCATATTCTCGCTACCCAAAAATATTTCATGTCAGTAGTAGTTTCATCAACTGCAAGCATTTAGGAATTATTGGAATCACGCCCTCGCCAACCAATAATATTAGCTACGGCCTGAATCGTGATCTGCCGATCAGCTAAAAGTAGTATAATGCAGTTGTATGCTGATTCCTCGTAGCCCTCAGGGGTATATTCTGGCGGACCCTTTCCCTGCCACAATATATTTGAGCCACACGACCCCAAGGGACCCAAGTGCCTTCTCCGCAGGGGATGTTGCAGTTCCTGCTGAGAGGGTTGTTTGTTAGGTAGGTTCTTTATGTTTCCACTTCTGTTCCGCGAGGTGGGCCATCGATCTAGGTGGCTGACCTTTTCCCTCGGGACTCCTACCTTCAGCCCTGCGGAGGGCCACGAAAGGGACCAGCCACACGGGCGTTTCTTTCTTCTCTTTTCGTTTTTCGTCTCTTGCCAGGTGCCGCCCGGCTGAGCGAATTCGTTCAGCCGAGCCGTGTAGGGCAGAAGATGCGCGTGCTTTTAAATTTATGACACATAACTCACTCACCGTCACTCACGACCTTCCGGCAGAAATGCTGAGACAAAATATTTGACATTTGGTGCGATGCGGCTTAGAATTGATGCGCTAGCAAACCTTCTTACTAACCTTGTATCTTATTTCTTATTAAAAATATTGAACTGAGATATGTCTGGGATCTTCTATATGTACGTCGACATTAGTGGTTTCTAAGATGGGTGATATCCCCTTTGGGGAGCGATGGAATGATTCCTGGAGCTTTGAGGCAAGATTTTTGTAGGGGGAACGATGAGGTGGCATATGGAGCAGTTTATTAAAACAGCATCAAGTAATTCATTGTAGTAAAGTGGGGTAAAAAATGGATAACCCACTTTGGAGGTAAAAAAATGAACTCCCTCACTTGCAGTAAAAAATTCTAGTTCGTTTTTTACCCGTAATATGGGTTATCCATTTTTTACCTCCCTTTATTATATATGGGCTGTGGTGGAGGGACCTGGATGGGAACCACATCCCAAAGCCGTCTAGTGTTAACTTTACGTTTTAAGTAATGCTATTAGTATGGACACCCTCATTTTAGTCTTTCGGTTTACCTTCAGGGGTATACATATCCTGGCGGGCCCTTTCCCTGCCACAATATATTTGGGCCTCACGAACCCAAGGGTCCCAATTGTCTTCCCCGCTGGGGATGTTGCAACTGGCCGCAGTTCCTGCTGAGCTGGTTAGTTTGTTAGGTTAGGTAGGTTCTCTATATTTCCCCTTCTGTTCCGCGAGGTGGGCCGTCGATCGAGGTGGCCAACCTTTTCCTGCGGGACTCTTACCTTCGCCCCTAACCTTTGAACCTTAGTCCGTCGGTTTAGGATTAATTGTAAATAAGTAGAACGTGTTGTAACGTTTCTAGAGTACAATCAAGTCTGACGCCCCTCATGGGGCATAGGATGGGTCATAGGATTAGGTTAGTTAGGCTCGTCCACCCTATGTTACCTATGGAGCGTGGCGACTACAGAGGCTCGTGTAGGTTACCCTAGTCATTAGCTAGGCCTTCGGGACGTCTGTCGTTCGTGCCCACTTTACTTCCTTCCATTTTTCTTACTCCTGCTTCCTTATGCCTTATTCTGATCTTCCTCTTCCTTCCCGACTTGCTGTTCCTATGCGCGTTGATCCTGTGTGGGAACACCTTCGTGCATGGGTTTCCAATTTCTATCGTCGCACTATATGTCCCTTGCTTCTCCCTCTGTTAGATCGCCATTGTTGTATAAACGGAGGCCTAAACTATTCATTATAATAACAACCAAGTGTGACGTCAGAGCGAATCATGCTTTCGACAGATTCCCAGTACTGGCAGAAATGTTGTGGTAATTGGGAATGTGCCCAAGCATGATTTGCTATGACGTCAGTTGTTTCAGCACTTGAGAGCAGCGGCTACATATTTACACTCTTAATGAGAACTCACCTGCCAGCTCAGGTAGCGCCTTCTTATAGAGACGTTTGGGATTCACTGCTCTAGACCAGGGGTGGGTAAACTTTGACTCAGGAGCCACATGGACTTGTATAAATTGATGGACGGGCCGTACCAGCATTCAATGTTATATACCAAACATTAACAGTAAAACAAATACTGTGGTAATGCCTACATTAACTTTAAGTGGGAAGGGTTTTGCTGTAGATATACGATTTTAGACCAAGTCTTTTAATAAGCGCTTAAAATGGGTTAACACAGTGAAGATCGCAAAATCTTCGGCGGGCCAAATTGAAAATATTAACACGCCGATTGTTTTCCCTCGGGCCGTAACTTGCCCACCCCTGGAGTCCTGACGCAGAGAAATTTTTTTCTTTATTCCAGACTGCGCCTCTTGCTGTGTCCGCTCATTGGTCACCTTGTTGTAGAAATGGGTACCTACCAATACTGTGAATAAAAATTTCTATTCATGTCCGACAAGAAGGCCAACCGTCTTGTGTTGTAAATATGCATATAAACATAGTATCATGGCAGTTAGTACCTAGTACTTTTTGTCATTGGAAGTTCGATCTGTTGGGTATGGTCCATGTCGCATATCAACCTTAACTAATCCTTGTGCGCATTCGGATGAGGTCCGGATTGCGTTATTCACTTCGCCTCACGTGCGTAGAGTCACGATGCTGGTTTTCCTCTATTGGGTCGCAGCTGGCGCCCAATTTTCCCCAGCGCATGTAACTGCTTGTCTCTCTAACATTCTTTATTGCTGCAAGTTCAACATTGTCGATTTTCCTTCTTAAATGTAGGGGATTGTTGAAAGTTAAAGGAGTTATTTTCTGATGGGGAGCGCAAAAAATTCCATCTACTGTATTTTCGTGTGTGTATAAATATGGTGTAACAATCCAAAATTTGTTTAGTACTGTAATATAAAATTATATCTCTTAACACTTCTCCGTTCTTTATTGCAGATGCTGCTTTTCAGCTGTACAATTTCTCCCGTGTTTGTACGTTGCTCAGCTCGTATGAGAAGCTGGAGCGCGATGGTGTCGTCCCGCCGCTACCGCCTCCAGAGGAGGCCCAATATGATGCTCTAAGAGAAGAGGTAATTTCATCACCCAGCACGGTGGCAAAGGGATGGCTGTGGGGTTAGGTTAGCGGGATTTTTTCATCCTATGATGTGCGGAGCCGCGTGATGTACCAGGTAAGTAAGGCTTTCGAGATATGTTTTCTTCTTGTGCCTACTTTGTTCGAGTGCTTCCCCTCTTGCCAACAATCATTGTTCTCTTCTTCCTTCCTTCTTTGATTTGCTCTTCTCATAGACAGTGAGGCTTTTTGCATAGGTTCTTTTCTTCTTAAGAGATTAAATGGCCTTTCCTCTTCCTCCCCGTTAATGTATCATCTACTTACAGTTTTAAAATTCTTGTTGTACCCTCTCCGTTACTATTAAGAGAGACAGTATCTGTATATCACTTTCACAGGAGGAATGGGAGCTGTTGTGGGTGTGCGTCCACCAATGGCCTGATATCATCGCATCCTTGGGGCGTAGCCTTTTCTGCATCGGCAACGACTCGGCATTCGAGGAGTTTTCCCCGGCAGCGAGTGATCCAACACGAACAGAGAACGGCGCTGCTGCGACTACAGATAGACGAGGTACCGCTTGTGTTACAGATAGACGAGGTACCGCTTGTGTTACAGATAGACGAGGTACCGCTTGTGTTAGGGCTGATAAGAGCAAATGTTTTCCTGGCCACACTATCTCTCAATTTATGCACGATCTGTGCCATCGCTTCAGTGTTTATTACAACCGCGTGCACATATTACCTTCTTCTGTCGTTCCCAAACATATGATGGGTACCCTTCATGCTAGAATTTTCTTGTTGCAAGCTGTAAAAAATACTATGGATTCGGTTTTCTATCTACAAAACGTTGTGCCTTTGCAGCAAATGTGAAGTTAGGAGATACTGCGATGTTATAGATCATGAGTACTCGGTATTATATGTTGCGATGTTTAAATCCTTGGCCTGAAATTTTTTATCGCTAGCTTTTCCCGCACTGCCGCCTTCTTTAGAGGCTTTGCTACGTGTGTACTGAGAGCATTTATTGTAGGCTTTTTACGGCGAGCAGCCTTTCCAGTTATTATGACAAGGGCATCATTTCATTATACAGCCGGGGTACAAGACGAGACGTAGCTATGAGTCGCGTGGAAGGAATGAGATGTAATAACGATTGATATAACGGTACAACTGACGGGGCGCCTTGGAAGATTGTTGAATGTGTACCCCGAAGCTGCGTATGAAGAATTATTTGTAGGAAATAATGACTTGCCCAATGCTTTTAAACCGTGCAATGATATAAAAAACGAAGTAGCTCAAGTGTCTCTTTACGGTATGAATACAGACCTTGTCGAGCCTAGGAAGCGAAGTGAGGAAAACAACCACTCGGTTCCGTTAGTTGGCAGTTAGGGCTGTTGACGTGCTAGCTCCACTTGAACAGATAGACGAGAAATGACCAGCTCAGACTATTAGATTGTTTTTCAGATTTTAGATGGAGCGTAGGCATGGCGCGGGAGTGTGGTACAGATGCAAAGCATGGTTGGTGATGAAACAATTTGCACAATTCTAGGACACGTATTCGAAAAAGAGAATTACTCACAGGCTGGTGTCTGGGCAGTGGGCGCTTTCGATTGGGCAGCAAAATTAAGCCTGGACTTGTCTGAATCTTCAGACAGGTGACCTTGCATCGACTTGTTCCTTTTAAAAGAACTTAGTTTTACTCTGTAAATTGAAGATGTCAGTCGGCTCAACATAATCAGGCTGCATTTAGCATCTGCCCACGATCTAAAGAGCCGAAGCTAAAGTTCCAGGCTGCACTTCCGGACAAGTCAAGTGGGCTTAAGTTAGACTTTGGTGACTCAATCGAACATGGTTTTAGTTTACCTCTAGCGGCGTAGAGACTCCGACAAGGTTAGAGGGAATCATCCAGATGAGGGGTGGCTATCAGCCTCGTGTGAGCTCTGCCTTTGTATCTCGGTAGATGCAACCTTCACCCTGTGCGTCCGAGAAATAGGATTCGAACCATAGCGTTAGTTCTACATGTTATCATTGTACATTGTAGATGATGCAGGCGGCACAGTAGATCACTTCTCTGCTGCCTCATTGTTTGTGTGTCACTTAACTTCAGGTAGAGAAATTGTATCCGTACTATACTACTACTTCTGTATTAAGACTGGGATAACTATCGTGTCAGTTGCTTTTGCATTGACATTACTTTATCTCTAATATTTCTGTCTCAGTGGTAAACACAACTTCTGTTGCGGATGAACTCTTGTTATTTTCCTTTTTCAAGTTTAAAGCGCTGAGAGAATTGCCAGTTTCCGTGTAGGCTTAGGATTTTTTAACTGTTAGAAAAGCGATCGTGCCAGGACGCCTTCGTGCATAGGATCCACGTTTTTCTTGACGTACCATTCATTAGGTGCTTCCTTTTCCCATTTGAATCTTTACCCCTCGAGGGGTATAGCATCGGCCATAGGCCAAAAGGTTAAGTTAGTTAGGTTCGCCCATCCTGTCATGGGGAGTAGCGCCCCAGAGGGTTTGTGTAGGTTACTTTAGCTAGCTATTAGTTAGGCCTTCGAGACGTCTGTCTTTCGTGCCCACTTGGCTTCCTTTCCCTTTCATACTCCTACTGATCTTACTGTTGTCTGTTCTTCCTCTTCTTTCCCGACTTGCTGTTCCCATGCACCTTGATCCTGTGTGGGAACACCTTCGTGCATGGGTTCCCCGTTTTTCTATCGACATACTTTATGTCCCTTCCTTTCTCTCTCTTAGAAAAGCTTAGTACTTATTTAGCGAGGCTTAAATCTTTTTATAATACCTAATACTTTGAATCTTCAATTACTGTGTTCAGGGGCTCAAGCTATTCCCCAGTTTGATTCAAGAAATACGACAATCAGGAAACCTATCTGTGTCGCTAAGCATTGTATCGGGCAAGCATCGGTTGAAGTTGCAATTGAGTTATACCGGTGCCACGCTATACAACCACACGTACAACTTGATGCAAGGATGTGCAGCTCACACGTCATTGCGATACACATTTAAAGCCGAGCTGAACATGTTCGCGTCAATGCGGTAGTGTCGTGTAGGCCCGACGTTTGGAGCGTTTGATACCGCTGTGCGATGTTACAGTATTTGGCGAGTGTTCAGCTTCATGGAAAACGTCCGTCCGCGGTTTCTCTTGTTGCATCCATGCATGTCGACATTGTGGCGTGTTGCCATAGCATGTTTGGATGCGCGTTTTTGGGTAATATTAATAATGCTATTCACTGAGGTACAGTCGTGTTTACTAGACAGGGGACAGTTTCGACAAAAGACTTCCATACAAACGACGATAATGAATTGCAGAATGGTCTGTTTTTGTAACGCTAGGTGGACCATAGTTACACTTGCCTTGATGATACTTCGGACGAGGTCCAGGTGGCGTTAGGCACGCCACCCATCTTGCGCAGATGCAGTCCGTGACCAGCGGGATGGCTAACAGCGAGTTATCCCCACAGTTCACGTAGCCGCTTAAAACAGGTTTATCCGGCACTTTCAGTAAGTCTGCGCCTAGTAAGTTTTCAAATTTCGCAGTTTCTGTACCGGTGACATTTAGGATGTGACGTGGCATTTTGTTGAATAATCTCGCCCCCCGAACTGCGAACCTATTAGAATACTTTGTGGCCATTGTGACACTACCAGTATTGATCGGAAGTCGCACGTCACGAAGTGCGACCAATACGGTCTGAGTGTCTGGCCTCGATTCGTCCATTGACGTAGACAGTAATTCCTTCTAGAATTTTCCGAATATATATGATCGTAAAGCGCTCGATTCTCCTTTGAATTGAGTACCTTTGAAGTTGAGCCAGTCTTTCGTGATAGTTTAAATCTTTTATGCCTCGGATTTGGGCAGTGAACGATCTCTGGATAGCCTCGAGGCGCTCTAAGTCTTTCTGTTTGCATGGCATCCAAGATGTGAACAGTATTCAATCCTAGGTAGTATTAGTTGTTTCCATAAGGTGTGCATTGTGTTTGCCTCTCGTGAAGAAAAAGTTCGAAGCACACATCCGCTCCACTTTTTGGCTATAGTAACAACTCGAGCCACGTGATCTTCAAAAGTGCCATTATCTTGTCTTCTCAACCCAAGATCTCTTAAATTTGCTTTCTCTCGATTTCGCTCCCATCTCTCGTCTTGTAGGACGTAGATTCAGTAAGGGAGAAGTTCTTTCTGTGCCGTAATAATTCAAATGTTGATTCGTTGAAGGTCATGTTGTTAACCGATGTCCAGTGAAAAATGTTGGTTAGATCTAGTTGCACATTCCGTACGTCTGCCATTGATTGTACCGCTGCTAATATCCGTGTGTCATCAGCGAACGATGACGGAAGGGCAAACTTGCATTGGTGCCCCATATCATTTATCATGATGAGGAAGAGTATTGTACCAAGCACGGTGCCTTGTGGGACTCCACTGAGTACCGGCTGTCGTTTGGACACTTTATTATTTATAATTAGCCTACACTTTAGGTTCGGTTTTTCAGGAAAGCTTCGATCCATCTTAGACATTTTCCACGGATGCCCATGTTAAGAGTTTGAGTATTGATATTTCATGATCTACTTTATCGAAAGCTTTGGTTAAATCTAAATATATTACGTCCACATTTTTGCATTGACATAGTTGGTCTAGAATAGTCATAATGCTAATGTAACTGCGAAGTTATTGAACGTTTATGGCGAAAGCCATGTTGATTTGACGTAAACAGGTTATTGCTCTCTAAATGATATACTAGGTGTTTCCTAAAGACCCTTTCAAACGTCTTCACTACGTGGCTAGTTAGGGAGACAGGTCTATAGTTGGCAGGATCCATGCTATTTCCAGCTATAGGAATAGGTGAAATAATCGCGTGCTTGTTAGTGAGTGGAGCTACTCCATCGTCCATCAGTTTTCGCCACATGAGGTAGCTATAGGGGGTAAGAGATGCTTAGCTTCCACATCTTAAGAATTTTTGCAGGCACATCATCTTGTCCCGCTGCACTGTTGCCACTAAGTTCATCAATGGCTAGTTCAATGCTTAGTTTTGTGAACTCGAAGTCCGCTAGGTAGTTTGTAGTTAAATCAATTCTTGGGATTTCAGGATTTTGAATTTTGTCACTAAAGACTTTTTGATATTAACGGCTTAGTATTTCGCTCATTTTTCTGGTCATCATCAACAATAGATCCTGTATCATTCACCAGTGGCCTGATTTTCGATTTTACAGAAGAATTATGTGAAGCTTAGGCAAAAAAAAAAATATTCCCCTCCGGGGGCATAGGATGGGCCATAGGCCGTAAGGTTAGGCTAGGTTAGTTAGGTTCGTCCATCCTATGTTATGGGGAGTAGCGCCCCCAGGGGGTTTGT
>LQNS02278083.1:3266517-3285871 GCA_001587735.2 Parhyale hawaiensis | reverse complement strand
TCGTGCATGGGTTCCTCGTTTTTCTATCGACATACTATATGTCCCTTCCTTTTCCTCTCTTAGAAGAGCTTAGTACTTATTTAGGGAGGTTTAAATCTTCTTATAATACCTAATACGAAAAAAAATATTTATTTTTTCAATGGCTTTTTCTTTTTCCTGTTTTTCTTCATTATTATCAGGTTGTTTCGATAAGACAGCGGCACTATCAAGAGTTTCCGTGTTTTTTTTTATAACAGACAGTACTTACCAGAGAATTTGAAAGTTTCATGCATTTTGACGCATTCAAACATAATTTCTTGTAAAATTTTGTTCCTGACATACTACTGCATTGAAACTGCCCTTGGATCTCTTCGAATAATATTGATAACTAATTTGCATTTATCACATTCTAAGTTTGCAAACGGACAGGAAATCTGTTTTATCATTCTGAAAGAAATATTAGGTTTATAATAATTGAACATGTTGAAGGGTCGTATAATTTTCAATATCTGGTAATATCTGGTATCATTATAACTGTGAGTGATGTCACTCGACGTGAAGCAAGATATTGGCTTGTACCGGCGTGCTCAGCTAAGCATATGCTGGGAGGTCTCACTGAAGTAAGTGCCTACGCGCACTACTCTGTGCTACCGCGCCTTTCAGGAAACTATATCTCAATCTTATTGAAGATTAGTGGGAATATGTATGTTAAACAGTAAAACCGTATCCACACAATCCTGAAAAACTATGATCAGTGTCTGTATTTCAACTCTCGCCTTAATTTTACATTCAACTTGAACGCGGGGATTTGGAATTGGTACTTACGAATTTTGTAGTTGGATGAAGCGTCGTGTCCGAACTGACTACGGTATGCAATAAACACCCTAAGAGGTAGACAACATAGTCGACAAAATGTGGGTGTACTGTCCTTGCCGAAGTTGGCCGACAAGGTAACCCCTACTGCGCTGGAGTAATAGAGAGAAAAGTGTGGTTCATTATAGAGTTTATTACCAAAAGACACCCCTTTGTAAGTGAAATAATTAAGCTGTTCATGAAAACTGGCCACGCGTAATAAACTATCCTACTGAATATCACATTGCGTGTATTCATTAGCTATTCATCTAGTGTCGGTGTAAGATAGTAACTTTAAGGGACGCGTGTAGAACTGCGCGGTAGTCCTGTTCACACTCCGCGCAGTGCCTTGCTGCTGTCGGGAAGAGGGTGCCGCTCCATTCCTGCGTAGATCTCATATGGATCATTTCTTACGCATAGAACGATGTTATAGCAATAAAAATAACAATTAAAATGTCTTAATAATAATACGTCCTTACTAATGTAAAAGTGATCAAATTGTGCTCAATAGAAACGGCAGAGCGCCAGTAAGCCAGCAGGAGAGTGCTGTTGTATTCATATGAATTCGTGTCGATAACTTCTTAAAACTCTCAATTTCTTACAATAGTTCTAATGTCTCAACCATCAACAACTGCCTAAGCGCTAATCAACCATCGCTCGAGACTGCAAAGCTAACCTAAGAAACTTAAGTGATGCCGTGGTCATTCAAATAAATGGTGAGAAAGTCGCGCAGAAGTAAGAATAAAACGCTTGGGGGTTAGTGAGGCTCGTGCAGCTCAGTCGTACCAGGGAAAGTACTTGGTCCTTTCTTAACTATCTAATATTATACAAAAAGCAACTGTTATACTGAACGCCACGATTCCTCCCATCCACTCCAGTTAAACACAACGCTATGATATAAAAATTACTAAACAACGCCAACAACACTCTCAAATACAACTTTGTTTTTGCCGCAAAGTATTCCACCTAATATGGTAAATATTATTCATTAAAATGCGGGTTTATATCAGATCGCAATTTAAGCAGCAATAAGGTCTCCTACTCATATACTCGTAGATATATTCTTCTGAGATAAAGCTACAATTTAACGATAAAATGCACATAATATTAAAAGATATGTGTTAAAACATTGCGTACTCAGTATAATAAAGGGTATAAATTGGACTTTTATTAGTATACTTAAAGATAAATAATTAGCAAATGCAGAAGCTATCCTGCAGGATAATAAGGCAATGAATGGGTATTAAGTTCGCAAATCAAAAAGGCTGCTTGAGAACTATTCAGCTCTTGGAGGGCATACGACACGATTAGGAAACACTACTCTTGGATGGAAGCAAGCTAAAAAAGGCAAATTTGGGCCAGCGAACACGTGACAACATAACACTAACGCGTACAGTTGGTGCGTTACAAAAAAATGAACTCATGGATGGAATGAAGGCAAAAATTGAGCGTAATCTGGCCACAGGACGCAAAGTTCATCGGGCATAGCTCATGTTGTAAGTCTCCTTTTAATGAAACTACATCAAACGAAAAACTGTAGGAGAAAATGCCTACACGGTACCACTACGATGTATAAAGAATCGCTTTCTATAAATCACTTGGGAAAATAAATCTCAAATCACCTTCGTTCCGGATATACCACACGCTCGGGAGTCAATTAGTTACGCTGCTTCTTAAAATAGGAGTAACGANAACACGGTACCACTACGATGTATAAAGAATCGCTTTCTATAAATCACTTGGGAAAATAAATCTCAAATCACCTTCGTTCCGGATATACCACACGCTCGGGAGTCAATTAGTTACGCTGCTTCTTAAAATAGGAGTAACGTGCAAGTACGCATGGTAGTCGGGCTAATGGTCGACTCCTGCAGTTTACAATTATTAAACGATTGCATTTTGTCTGCATTTTTGTTTAGATTGCGCTCATGTACATAGGGTATAATTCGCTACATGAAGGTGTGGAGACTGGTAAACTGTTACCATCAGTTGAGCTGAGCTTAAAAGCAAGCACAGCGTCGACCCACAGTCTGGGCTCCATTTTACAGGAAGCAATAAATCTAATGTATGGAAGCATTTAGGCTTTGAACTCAACAAAAAATCAAAACCTGAGACGCTGGGCACTACAGTGCGGTTAACTGCAGTTTCAAGCAAAAAATTCGAGTGCTAGACGTTGTGATTCTCAAAAACGCACTACTGGGATAAATTTGTAATTTTTGGGGGATTAGCGAAAAATAATCAGAAAGAAACACAGCATTCCTGTGTCACGGCCTCTTCAGGAATCACAACAAAGCACCGGTCGGGCTCTTACTTGATGGGCTGGTTGGGAGAGAGAGGTGGGGGGGGGNGGGGGGGGGGGGGGGGGGGGGGGGGGGGGGGGGGGGGGGGAAGCTGGTATTAAGAAAACCAGCATCGAAAATGCTGATCGCATATCAAATTCCATGCTGTTGCCTACCTTTTCATATTCCGACTGAACTCAAAACAATTTTTGCTACAAAGAATTTAACGACCCGGCCTAACAAACTTAAGCGCTCATTTTTAGTTTTTCCTTCCTATAGTTTGGGTAAACGAGAGCCAGGTGCGTCAAATCTATGAATATCTCAACGTAAGCGCATAGTCTTATACATAAAAAAAAAAGCATGCGGTCGGTGAACGTGTTATACGCCCGGGATTGTGCCGATGAGTACAATCCACCTTTCATACTAGACACATTGAAATACGCATTCTGCAAATTATAGAAATACGAGAGCGAGTTGTTGCTTCAGAAGAAGTAAAAGTTATCACATATGGAAAGCACTTAGCTGGGCTTGTAGAGTAACTGCAACGGCATATAAAAAGCTCACGCACACACTTAGAAAATTTCTGGCTCAAGAGTAAAGATAACTGCCAGTCTCGCACGTGAGGCAATGACGGGACGGCATCAATATGAGAACAAGCTAATGACGTCACAAGCAAACCAACAGCTGGCAACGCAAAAATCACACGTGTGAAACGCCAGCGTAAAGCTTCAAAGGGCGCAATATAAAAATATGCCAATGGTATCTTAAGCTAGACGTAAAGTGGACAGCTAGTCTCCTAATACAGAGGTGTCTCATACTTGGTTTATATATTTATATATATATATCTTTATGTATTAATATCTATATCGCAGAGGCATAAGAAGCTTATCCATTATTGTAGTTCTCAAAGACAGCGTCCGTCAAAAAACCTTGCTGATTGGCTTCTAGTCTATATTGGTCTTTTTATGCAAGTTCTACTCTAGTGCAACACTTTCTGCATTTGACCGTGTCCAACTACTAGTGAGCTTCAACACTTGTATTTCACTCGAACTTCACAATAATGCCCTCTGCTTCCACGCGCTTTGCAACTGAACCGACACAGGAGTAAAGGAACACACTGGCGCAGCGGTATACAATAACAGGCTAGCAAGTCGAGGTTAAAGGTAGAGCTTATATCACAACAGCGTTCTATGTTTTGTTTCTTAATAACTTGCTAAGTGGAGCTTCTAGAATCTACAACTCTTTCTTTTAACACCAATTATGTAGCCTTGATTGCCATGGGCTTTATGTGAGCCTGTAGCACTTCGGTGGATGTAGCGAGAGAAAAAGTTCCATTTCTCACCGTTACGATATTCAAATTTTTTTCAAATAATTTTAAGACGCTGCACTAGCAGCATTATTTTCAGAGATGACTAATCCACTGTCAAGTGGATTAAGAGCTGAAACCATCCACAACTTGATTTGTTTCTTCATTTCTTGGATTTCCATCTTGATTGCAAGTGATGATTTAGGAAGATTAGCTGGCACCATGAACTGGCATGCTAAGGGGGATATAAACTGAGGTGTTCTGCTATGCTATGCTCGTTTTGTGACAAACAACAGCGAAGGCAAACGACGGCCGTACATGAGGCGGCCACGTGGTATGTTTCTTGAGTATACACTGTATCACGCCCCACCCTCGCTCAAGGACGGCGGGGGCTAGTCCAGCCAGCGTGGGACACGCATCATTGCGACAAGGAGAAGCCTTCCAAGCTCCTGGTATCAGTAAAGAGTTCAGGCAAGATAGACATTGCAGTCCCGTGAATATGACGGAGTAATGTTATGGACAATTTCTGCTACCTGTTTTATACTGTAATTAGCTAGCTTCTGCTAATATAGTAGCTACAATAAAAGAAAATCAGTTTAGCTGAATTAGTGAGCGGAGGACATCACGTGCCCCGAATGTGTAATGAAAACACTGTTTATGCAAAAGGATAAGTGCACTCGATACACTACTGCCAATCTTCATAAGTGATTTGATTCCAATTCATTTGATAACTTACTGAAGCAAACGGTATCAAGTGCACCCATTGAAAAAGCACTGTGTTCAACTACGGCATGCACAAAGCTCATGCTAAGCTCAAGCCAATTCATGCACACAGGAAGCACAAGAAAGTGGCTCATAAATCTATCGAGTTTATGCAACGTAATTACATCTAAGAAAACCCTGCATAACTCAGCTCGAACGAAGCGAGTGCTAGAATAATGTGTGCAAGAAAACTCATGGCATAGGATAAACATTGTCATCGAGTGGATTTGCAAAATCAGCAATATGAAAATAGATTCATAATATAACAATATTTACAAGCTACAGTTGACACGCAGGATGCTGTGTCGTATATGTAAAGATAGTGAAATTGCTTTATAATTGCTTAACAATTACTTATAGAGAACATTATATCAATTACAACACTTCGGAAATGATTCATAGATTATTAGAGACTGACAAGTCCGATGCCATTTTGCGCGTGCAAAAATACTGAAAAGCTGGCGAAAACGCTCAGTCTCGAGGTTACATTCAACCAGTGCACTCTCACTGTAACTGGTGGTAGAGCATACGTACAGAAGTTCATGAAAAAATTGAAGTCGATAATGCAAATGGATAGAAAACATGAAAGGTTATAGATATCAAAAGGAGAATCGACCAGTGTAGCAAATATAAGTTGACCGCGGTACAACCCATTTTATTACAATGCGAACTCGAAACGTACCGCGCTGGTGCTGCAGACTATAGAGTGCTGCCCAAAGAACTCCCAGCGAAACAAAGTACATTAGCAGAAAAAAAAGAGATGGGGTTAAAGGGTCACCAAAGCTGCACTGCCAATGCAGACATTCCTGTAGCAAAGCAAACCAGAGCCAACAGAAAGAAAAGAGGAAAGAGCAGGTAGCAAAGAATATCTTTTTGGATTTTATGGACACCATTCAAATCCGATGAGAAGAAGGGCACGGTCCTCGTTTCGAAGTGTCGGAGTTATGAAAGAGACTGGCAGCAGTGAGTAAACTCATCTAGACACCAGGAGCTGGGAGTCAGACTTGGTCTTGCGCAACACCTCGCTACATCATCTTCCCTCCTGGTTTGTAGGAAAATCAAACAAACTAGTCTTGTTCGTGGTAAATTGTCAAAAATTTATTCGATGACGCATTATTTACAAATATTATAATACAAACTGAGAAATTCAAAACATTGTATCGAAGTGTGAGTAGGATGGTTGCAAGATGAAGAATCAGAAGATGCCAAATTTACCATTTTTACAAACTCTTATTCGAAGGCATCGGTTAGCCCCTGACGAGATGACAGCACAAAAGGAAAAAGCTGCTACGATTGAAATAATTATTCACTTGGGTATTTGCCATAGAGTGGGACCGTCACGCGAAGGGCATTACCAAGAGATACAGCGAGGGACTGCGTAGCCCGTGGAAGGATTGTCAGTGGGTTCTGACTGATGCAAGGGGACTCGAAAAAGTAGCAAAGCCGTAAAGCAACTGCCAAGACGAAGTTCGAAACGAAAAATACCCATCAAGAGGAAATAGAAGAGGAAAATCACGCTGAAGTGTGTAGGTCGGAAGAAGAGGAAACTGAAAAAAAAACTGAGGGTACGCTCCGTAGCAAGCTTGATGAGACTTCACACGAGAGAATAGAGAACTATACGCTCAAATGGACAAATCAGTTTCTGACACTGTCACTGGGTAAAATAATGAAGTCAACAATTCGAAGACACCTGAAAGAGGATTTTTAGTATAGAGAGTGGGCGCAAGAAATTAATATTCTACAACGCAAGCACTGTAAGAGCTTACGTATTTACATACGTCCAACATAAAGGCAAGTCATGCTCGTCTATTCTGAACATTCGAACAGCTTTCTCGTCTTCACTACATAACAACTGAGCTAATAGGCAATTATCATGATGTGAGCGCTAACGTGACGCTAGCGTGCACGATTCACGCTGTAGTAAGGTTGGAAAACTGTTACTACGTTTAGTGGAGCAACTGAGGCCAGAAGAGGGATAGGAAGAGAGATGCGACGGCGGCCGGGCATTGCACAGGCAAGGGTTAATAGTGATGGAGCGAAGGCAAGCAAAGAGAGTAGTATCACATCCCAGGGGAAGGGTAACGCTGCTAGGGAAGAAGACGTTTACTCAGATAACCCCATCAGTAAAGGAAGAGGATCGAGCTGTCCGACTGCATGCCAAGTAATGCGAAGGTTGTTAACTGGGAAGAAGACAACCTAGAAATTACCAGCCATGCATGTCCCTTCCCCTCGATGCAAAACTTTAATTGACTGTTGAAAGACAGTCCCCTCTAAGTTGTTCACATGTGTCAGTTTCCATGCAAAAGCATCTTAGTAGTTACGTTAGAAGTAGGTAGAGCCATGAAGAGTAACATCTTTCATTGGTACAGAATTATGCACAGCATAACCTTATGGTAATGATTCATTACTTACTTTCAAATGTAATATTTCTCATATAAATAATAGCGTGTAGACATATAATATTGTGCTTTAAATGATCCATATTGATTATTCTAAAGAGTTAAGGCCATCAAAAACTAGGCAAGCCAGTTTTGAAATAACGTAACAACCATAGGCAAGGACGCCAGCGCTCAGGCACTGACAACAGTAGGAGCAAGCACTTGAGTGGAGAATGAAAAGCTCACTGGCTCTTCTCACTAGCAACAGAAAAGGCAAAATTAAATAAGAAGGACGGAAGGAAGATAGGACGGAGAGAGGCCTGCAAGATTAAAAAAAAAAAGGATATTGGATAGTAGATGCATAAATCAAAGTGATGGAGGTATGTACGTAGAAAAAGAGTGAACTAATAAAGTTCACCTAAAACAGCAATACATTATCCATAATGGCGGCTGAAAGGTGGTCAAAGGGTGACGGCCAGAAATATCACTACAATATAGCTAGCGGAGCACACCACGAGCAACCACACAACTCAACATGCTCAAAATTAAATCATAATTTAAAATTCTAAATCAATATAACTAGAAGACAGCGACAAAAACACAGGCAGCCAACACATTCTCTGTGGTCACCACTACTATAACTAGAGATTAACTCCGCTTCATTATGCACACTTTCCACATGGAATAAAGGCAATGGTGTATCACACATTCTTTGTGGATGAAATACATTATGTAACTAGAAATTGGTTTCATAATACTTCAGATGTGGCATTTTTTTTCTAAGATATGCGCTCAACAAGGAAACTACGATACCACGCGTGGTGGTTCTTATCGAAGGGTCTCAAGGAGCACAGCTTTGAGCAAGGCTCTTAATTGCAAAAAATGAGACCCTTAGCCTGCAACAGCGAGAAAGTCTAAGGCCTCACACAAATGCACTAGTTCTCATACACCTAACTTTTAGACACCTGTGATCGTCATAGAGATTCCGCTATTGCAGGTAGACCACTATGCGCGGTGAATTGACACAGATCACCCACTTCCTCCTCACACATCTGTTGATCGAGATGTCAGTGACGGTGAGCGGGAGTGGATGACCACTTTATGGCCATTTTTTGTAACATGTCCGTCACTTTCTACGAGTACTGCAGTGTCCGCTTGCTTGAGCTCTTCGTGAGAATCCCCACCAGACAATGAGGATTGGTCCTTATTTTGACGATGCCTGCGCCAAGCTTGCTGGATTAGCCTTGCGCAATACTCTTCGCGCTGTCGCCACAATGTGGATGACACGGGTTCGTAACCCGGCCTATCAGCTGGGGGACCAACTTCTCCCATATCAACACTTTCCTCAACTGGATTACCTTTTCTCGCAAAGAAATCTTTCGTTAGAGCATCCAAGACATCAACGCAAAATACTAAATCGCCCTTACAAATGGGAATGTCCATAGACACGAGTTTGTACTTGTTAGGCTTGTGAATTTGCAAAGGAGGTTCAAGGACGTCGACGAATTCAGACAGTGCTGTGAACTCGATAAATTGCGTTCCTTTCGGGTCAAATTGCTGCCAAATTTCATAATACATATCATAATCGTCATCAGTGAGACCTTCTTCCACATCTTCGGTAGCTTGCGAATAATTTTCTAAGATAACAGCAATGTACATGTTGATCACAATCAAAAAACTGATAACTAAGTAGCCAAGAATAAAAGCTATACCAATAGGCTGTGATCCACAGTCACCCGGGATTCCCAAGTCAGGGACGGGCTTTTGACACTCCTCCTCATTCATCAGACCGGATAGTACACCATCCCATCCGGCAGAGGTCATCATTTGGAAAAGTAAGATGAAAGACTGGAAGAATGTTTCGAAATTGTAGACGGAATCCAGACCTCCAGTATGCTTGACGTTCATGAAAAAAGACATTCCAAATATCGCGAAGATGAACATGACAAGGAAGAGCAACAAGAAGATATTGAAGAGCGCAGGGAGAGACATAGCTAAGGCGAACAGCAGCGTTCTAATACCTTTTGCTCCTTTGACCAGACGCAGTACGCGTCCGACCTTGGCTACTCTCACCACTCGGAGCAGTGTGGGTGACACAAAATACTTCTCGATGAGATCGCTCAGCACCAAGCCTGAAAAATAAGATTGTGAACATTAGCTAATTTCCAATGGAACGTTTGCAAAGTTGCGCTTGTTAAAAAAAAAGTTGAGTTGAACGCCTGGATAGAGCTTATGGAATATTTTAATGAAGTCAAGTTTGCTCAAAGTACGGTACTACTTATTAGATTCGCTTATAGTATTGCTAATTAACATTTTTTTAAATACACTTTGATTCAGTAATAGAATGTTAAATAACCGTATATTGCTATGATGAATAAGTGCATTCACCTCAAAGCAACCTTACTTCAGAATGAATTGAAATTGATACCTGTGAAGCCTTGACTATTGGTAGAATGTGTCATCCGTTTACATTACATCGCGCCGAGTACCAGTTGAATACTCTACCTATTCAAATGCAGATTTATTATAGAAACAAGCCGATTTCATTGTCGCTGAACGTGTTACCGTGAAAAATATGACACCTGCTTTCAAGAGTCTTGGTCTATTTGATACATGCTCATTCGGGGCTTTCTGTTTTGGATGTTCTCAATATAATTTTTATACTACTTTATTTTTGAAATTTTGAGACTCAAGATTGGTTTCGGTAAGCTGGATTTTAATACAGGAAATAAATTTAAATTGAAAATATAGTGCTGGTACACGTCTTTTATCCACTACATAATAATACACAGTTGTTGGTCGCTCCACGCTTGCTTGCTCTTTTGGTTGGTCCTTCCCTCCGTCACGCTGTTAATGATTTAGATAGGAGAAAATTCATTCTCTGAAAAACAAGTTGAGATATCATAAAATTTCAGCCCTTTCAGTTGCGGTGACAAATATAGCTTCTAAAAGATATTGTCAAAAGTGGAAGTACTGCATTTTCTACCTTCAGGGGACACAGAATGGGCCGTAGGCCATAGGGTTAGATTAGTTAGGCTCATCCCTCCCATGTTATGGGGCGCGACGACAGAACATGACAGACCCACCTGCTGCTTGTATCGCCCCTTGCCCACAGGCTTTGTTGAAGGCTTCATGTGGTTTTATTAGTAACAGGTGACTAATTTTTCGTCCGCGGAACTAATTATGTATCTATGCAGCCAGTGATTCCCCGCGGCGTTACGATGATGGTACCATAAAAGCAACGATTCACCAAAGCTTAAAAATCCCTTCCACCTGGAATCTTTTCCACTAAGCCGTAAGAAAAATGAAGCATGCACCATTAGACGGTTCACATTTCAACAAGTACTTTGACTAACTACATTAATAACCCAGTAAAACTCGGCAAACTCGGATATAAGCCCTACAACCGTCCACACCGTAACCAAAATCAGATGCTGAATTCATATCAAGCTTATGAGCGAATTTTGAAACAAATCATCAAAATCAATTGCAGATGCGTGAACTGCAACGACCGTCTGAAGATATTAATTTACTAAAGAGTCCAACCATGAGAGCCCTCTTCATATACAACCCTAACGCAACTATACCGGACTTGAGCCCGAGAGCCCTCTTCATATACAACCCTAACGCAACTATACCGGACTTGAGCCCGTGTCGTATATGAATGACCATACTTGCTTTACTGGAGACTGCAAGCTCCAAAAAATATACACCGGCGTGATGAAAACAATACTATGCAGGAGACTAACTTTGTAATCATACAGACGGTAGCAGCAGCCTTGCGTGATGAACTCTGGCGCCCCCTCCGGGGGCATAGCATGGGCCATAGGCCCATGTTATGGGGAGCAGCACCCCCCGGGAATTTGTGTAGGTTACCTTAACCATTAGCTAGGCCTTCGGACGTCTGTCTTTCGTGCCTACTATGCTTCCTTCCTGATTTCGTACTCCTACTGATCGTACTTTCATCTGTTCTTCCTCTTCTTTCCCGACTTGCTGTTCCCATGCGCGTCGGTCCTTCTTAGTGCATGGGTTCCACATTTCTGTCGACATACTACATGCTCCTTCCTTTTCCTCTCTTGAATCACCATAGTTGTGTCTAGGGAAGCTTAAATATCTAATATAATAATTAACTCAGGCGCCAGTGGAGCTATCTTCGGTGCCAAGCCACGTATGCGAGCTTCTCCAGATGTCAATGTGAGGACTTCGGTATTAGATAAGTATTTTACTATGCAGAAGACGCAGCACTTATTTTCAAATTCGACAGTCAGAGAGAGTTAAAAAATTATTGTGAATTTCCTATTCCTATATGACATTATTTTGAACCAGATATGCATATATATATATGCTCTCCGGACAAAAAAATAATAGGTCACCTGTTACTAATAAGGTGTAGGATCTACACAAGCACGTATAATAGCAGAATTTTGAACCCCACAGAAGTCGAGGTTATTTGGATGCTCTGGAGGCACCAGCCGTCAGTCACAGCTGCTCAGGTATAAATGTGTTCCTGATCTGCTCTAGAACGATGGGAAGAAAGTAAGATGTCATGGAACGGTAGAGAGGAGATATTGTTTTTGGTCGATCAAAGGGACATCGTATAAAGGTAATAGCGAAGTTTGCTGGTGTTTCATGCTGTACTGTTTTGCGTTTCATCAAAAGTGGAAACAATCGGATGCAAAGGGCAATGCTAGAAGTAATTGCGGTCACAAAAAATTGCTAACTGATAGGGACCGCCATCGTATTTCACGACTTGTTGACCGAAATCGCTTTGCATCAAGAATGGAATTGTTGCGAAAGTCAATGATTGTCCTTCTGCTATTTCTTTAGTGAACTCTTTGTAGAGAACTCCATGCAATGAACATATGGAGTCGTGTAGCTCGTAAGCGACCAATGGTAATAGCAGCCCACAAAACCGGTCGTCTGAAATGGGCCAGAGCACACGTAAATTGGACTGTCGAGGACTTGACAAGTATCATCTGGTCAGAAGAATCACAGTTCTATCTCTATGTAAACGATGCCCGTCTTCGAGTTCACTGATGACCATATGAAATCTTCAACAAAGAATGTGTACAATGGGCGATACAAGCAGGAGATGGATCTGTCGTGTTCTACGGCTGTTTTAATTACTCAGAAGTGGGCGCTTTGGTTGAAATAACCATCAAACTGAATCAGGAAGGCCACTTCGATTTGTTAAATGATCAAGTTATGCCATTTGCCCAGTGTGTGCATGAGGATCGAACTGCTACTTTACCAATCTTCCAGCATGATAACTGCCGTATGCATCGGGCTAGAGCGGTCATGCATTGGCATAAAATTCATTCTGGTTATGTAAGGCACCTAGAATGACCGGTTCAGTCTCCATACAAGTACCCCATTGAGAATTATGGGACCATCTTGAACGACAAATTAGGCGCCGAGATGATCCTCCACGACTTTGGCTGATTTAAGGAATCGATTCATGCAAGAGTGATTCATAATGGATCAAGTGTTCGTTAGAAATCTTGTAGATTCAATGCCTTCCAGAATTGATGCTTTATGCGTGCTCGTGGAGGTCCTACACCTTATTAGTAACAGATGACTAACTTTTTGCCCGGGGAGCTTATATTGAAAGGTTGATCCTTAAGGAATCAGCTCCATATGGAAAAGAGCTATATACTCCAGACTGATACACACTGGATGGGTTTGTTATGTAATTGATTCGGTTGCCGTAAATTTTTGAAAAAGCTAAAATTCATAGGTAGTTAATGTTACAGTCAAAAAGTCAGTTATGTGTCAAAAATTCAAAAAATATTCAAGTCTAACCGGCTGTCGATATCATCGGTCAAGAATTTTCGATATTTCTTAAATATTCGTTATTTTATACGGGTACTACTGATCCAGCGATGCATGTATGCATTGCACCTGCCGACCTTCATCAAATGTTTCTCATCCTGAACAAAATGCAGTTTAACATCACGAAATTAAAAATTCGATATAGTCTGAATTTACTGAGAACATTAACTGCATACAGGAGATAAACGGGAGATCACTCAGGCCAACAATGCATCTGATATCCGTCGGCCAAAAAATTTAATTGAAGAAACAAAACAACAGTGTTAATGAGCACCGAGAAAGGCTTGACAAGCGAATGTGCATTGTACCTTGTCTCTATACTGTATTAATAAATGCACTATACTTTTATATTCGAACGATGAAGACTTCGTGATATCCCTTCACTGTTTATACTTGACACTGGTACTACAGTAATTCAGCTACGGATGTATTAAAATTGTGGTAACTACAACAATAGAAACTTTTTCGCCCTGTGCCAAACTGATTCTGGTAGCTACCATGTGAAAACAAAGCTCAACTATTTTTGCAGTTCGCTGAGAACCAAAATTGTACTTATTACTATTGAGTAGTTTAAGCCTCCGTTTCCCCAAATAAAGCGATCTCACAGAGGAAGAAGGAAAGGACATATAGTAGGCCGATAGAAGCGTGGAACCCATGCACGAAGGTGTTCCCACACAGGATAGTAACTAGTCGGGATGGAAGAGAAAAAAGGAAAGTAAGATCAGTAAGAACATGAAATTGGAAGGAAGCAAAGTCGGGACGTAAGTCAGACGTCCCGAAGGCTTTTGTAATGGCTAAGGTAACCTACAGGGTCCTCCAGGGGGCGCTGCTCCCCATAACATAGGACGGGCGCAGCTAAACTAACCTAACCCTATGGCCCATTTTTATATGCCCCTACCCCCTGAGGGGAGCTATGTTTACGATACGTGGGGGGAGGTGGCGGCCCAGATACTTCGATCTTGATTTTTGCTCATATGAATAGCAATTGAACTGAAAAGAAAAGTGTGCATTATGAAAGGCGGAAACCTCGAGGCAAGTGTAGAAACCACCAAGAAAAATATTTGGCACAGATAATAGACAGCGTGCGCAAAATCAGAAATAATGGATGGATCGAAAGTGTCATATTGTGCGTTTCAAACGAGAAGAACAGCCATAAAGATTGGGAAATTACTTTTCAAAGAGTTGAATTTGACAAAAAGAGAGTGAGCACTAATTACACTATTTAATATGCATCGTTTGGATATGAATTTTAGTGAGGTAGAATGGAGCGTGCGTGTTTCTATTGTCGATTGTGCGTTTCAATGTTAAAGATAGGAAATGACATACAAATAGAGAAAAATGATACCAATAAAAGAAATGTATACCGTCTTTTATAGCGCTCTAGCATGTAAATTGTCGAAGCTAAAAAGTTAAAATTCAGTTTGCTGCAAAGAACAGATTCAAATTTTCTTTGGCATTCTAGATTGGATTGAAATATAGAAAAGTTCCCCGCTCAGATACAGTTTTTATCCACAAACCAATAAATGTTGGTATCGATACATTTTATTAGGTTTGTCATCATGCATAATACAAATATAGAAACTGACATATGTTGCATATCATTATCTAGTGTAAACTGTAACCCACCTTCCGAGTCTCAACTTACCGAGAATTGACATGATGACTACAACAAAATCGAAGAGATTCCACGGTTCTTTGAAGTAGTGCCATCGCAGTGCAAAGACTTTCAAGACGCACTCCGAAGTGAAGATACAGATGAAGATGACGTTCAAGTAATCAAGTGCTGCAACCCATGCATCACTCATTTTGTAGTGATCCAAGGTCATTGTAAGCATGTTGACACCAATGAACAACATGATTATCATGTCGAACTTCTTGCTTGTGACAATTTCGAAAACCACCGCTTGCGGTTTGAACTGCACAGAAAAAGGGTATTAACAACCAACTCCAACTGATGTCAGGCTCATAGAAACCACGGGCACTGCTACTGGTGGGTATTCTGAGCCATGTATGAAAGCTGATGACCTTAACCCATTTATGTTCGAAAATGCACTCGTTGGGCCTCGTAAAAATAAAACATTCGGCGCCCGACATGTTGGACGCCGTCAAATAGGTTTAGCAAATGTGCTAAGGTTGCGGCGGTTAAACATAGAGTTAATAATAATAAAAATATGCTAAGGTATCTTTAAATTTTAGGTCCCTGTCCACGACAATGGTGATCGAAAGAAAGAATATGAAATATGCAGTGCATCAAGCAAATTTAACCTAGACCCGATGAATCATTGCCCGAGAGAACAAGTGATTGTCAGTATGAGCGTAGTATAGTGACGAAAGTTTAAATCATTTTTCGGTCCTTTTATACGGTTGATCAACACCTAATCAGGTTGGTGTGGACACCTCTTGAAGGGAGTTGAACTCAACTCCAGTTGCTCTACGGTTCCTTTGGTGCTCCAGGATCGGTCGTTTTGCTGAGGTTACGGGTTTGTCGCCTGCTAGTCAGTTTACGTACTGAGCTGGTTTAGATTGTTGAAACGCATTGTTGTCGATGTCACACCATCTAGAGTCTGCGCTGGATTGTGGGTCGGAATCACGCCGTGTACAGTTGGACTTCAGCGCGGCGTTTGACAGGGTGAACCACAGGGGTCTATTATACTAGCTGGAGTCGTTTGGTATGGATGGTAAGGTTCTGTCATTCGCGATTTTGTTTCTGAGCGAACGCAGAGTGTGTCTGTTGACGGTGTTTTGAGTGTCTCAGTCGCGGTGGAGTCTGGTATCCCTCAGGGTACCGTACTTGGCCCGCTATTGTTCATTCTGTATACTAGTCACATGCTCTCTTTGCTGGAAAACACAATGATCAACTATGCCGACGACTCCACCTTGATAGCAGTGATTATTGCTGCCCGCATGCGTAATGCTGTCGCCCAGTCTTTGAATAGGGATTTGTCCCGCATTAGTGCATGGTGCTTGGCCTGGAGTATGAAGCTGAATGCCATTAAGACCAAGTCTATGATTGTCAGTCGGTCTAGGACGATTTTACCGCAGCATCCAATCTGGAGATAGAGGACACTTTGCTTCAGGAGTTTAGCTCCTTGGAGATTCTTGGTGTTGTCTTTGATGAGAAGCTTACTTTTGAACAGCATATTAGGCGACTGGTGTCACGTGCTTCGAGTAAGATTGGGCTCCTGCGTAAGGAGAATTACACGCGCTGCGGTTGGCGCGCATTCTTTAGAGAACGTTAGGTGCCGAACTAGTCTGTTAAGTTGGAATTTATTGCCGGCATCGGTTTTCGGCCGTATCGGCCTGCAGGCGTTCATGTCTGCTGTTAATGGCTTTTTGTTGGATTTCCTTTAGCAGCGTTGCGAGCTTCCCGATGCTGCAAAAGTGCTTCATTTGGGTAGTACTACCTGTTCGTGGTGGCCCAAGGGTAAAGTTTTAATAATAAGTATCGTATCCACACTATGGCGGTGACTAGCGGCCCATTCAACTCTTGGGCTGCAATAGCCCGCTGGCTTGAAAGAGCAGCACATCCGGGGTTGGCTTCGGTCGTCCAACCAACCAATTTGATCATCAAAGTGTTTCCTCCAAAGAGAACGATGAGCTGGCGGTCAGACCGGAGATGTAGAGGAAAAACAACCTCTGGCCAATAGCAATCAACACCTAGCCCCAGCTTATTTCCTACGCACCGTGTCAGGACGCAATACGGCAGGGGTTTTGGATTTATGGGGTTGCCCGCTTTCTGTCCTCACCTACCACTAGAACACAAATTTTGCTCCGTCAGCCAGACTGCCAGCATTTTGCACTACAATGCACAACCCAACCATAAGACTTCAACATAGCTGTATGTATATATATATATATATGTACTTGATTCTACAGAAGGACAGCATGTTTAGCCTACTCGGCAACCTGCATAACAGACAAAAAATATTGAAGTCTTCAAGGAATAAACTTGAAGATTGCAAAGTTATTTATGATATTCAAACCTTAACATCCTGTTCATCTAACATAACTGTAATCCATAATGAGTGACGTCAGGTACGGATCTAGAGCAGAGTTTTCAGTAGGGCGAAACCTCGGACTTCTCTGAAGAGGCATCAGTAGTCAGTTACTTGAAAGATTGTTCAAATTAAAATTGTAGTTCCTTCTCCCTTATTATATTCGAGAACTTACTGTTACCACACGATATTGTGACGTGGCGTAAGTAGGAGACAAGAATTTCGCGGATGATTCATACTTGCAATTTGCTTCAAAATTTCTAGACTTTGACTTCTGTAGGTTGTGTTTATATGTTATTAGTAATTTATGCTGCACCTTT
Source organism: Parhyale hawaiensis (assembly GCA_001587735.2). Lineage (NCBI taxonomy): Eukaryota > Metazoa > Arthropoda > Malacostraca > Amphipoda > Hyalidae > Parhyale > Parhyale hawaiensis. The sequence goes on along the minus strand of LQNS02278083.1, from coordinate 3,268,168 downwards.
ATGTCAAACGATTGTTTAACATAATAATTTTTTTCATTGCATTTTCTTTGCTACTGAGAAATTTTAGAGTCTTAAAACTGAATGATGAAAATATCAGAGGCAGGTATCAACTATTTTCCAGAATATTATACCACAGCTCCACTGGGGCACTTGGATCAAGATAAGTTCATGAGTTTAGGGGCACCTGAAACTCGCATGGTTTCTGAGGCCGAGGATTACACCCTCTTGCCTCCCCTTGAGTGATATTTCCTAAACTATGAATATGCCAACATAACCAGCAAGGTGATAATTACCACATTAACAAATATCTTACCGGCGGTCTGGGAATAGCTTTTAAGGGTTTCTTGTTTCCCATTTTCTTCATTGCGTTGTAATATTTCTTTTGGTCGTCCGTCATGAACATTTCCAATGAACCTCCTGCGTAAATATTGCAGTCACACATTATAGTCACATTACGAAAAAGCAGAAGAGGTTTTTTTTTTTCAACATCATTCTTTGCATAGAATTAAACTTCAAGTACATACCTATAATAAAAAAGTAAGGGTTAGATTAATTGACACTTTCGGCCATCAATAGAGACCACCATAAGGCAAGTTAAACTCTAACATACATCTAAATATAATGACTAAACGAAATTGAGCAAGAAAATAAATGAACATCTCACAAGTACTTATCTTTTTCTTTTGTTCGTTGAAGTTGTCGATAATGACACCAATGAAGAGATTTAGCGTGAAGAATGAGCCAAAGATGATGAAGAACACGAAGTACAAATACATGTACAGGTTGATTTCTCTCACGGGCTGCTTGCCAATCTGAAGCAAATAAAGAAAATTATGACAGATCATTCCATATACACTTTCTTACAGTGTTTTAAAAGTTTGTTTAGAGCATAGTGAACATGCAGTGTTATACGCAACCGGATACTTTCTTGTTCTAGCAGATTCGAAGTGAATAGTAATAGGAGGGGGGGAATCTTTTGAGAGTACCTTACCTTGAGTACCTTGAGAGTCTTCGGAAGAAGTCCAGGTGACGTTGTTCACGTCACCCCACGTGTGTGGAGAGAAAGACATATTCAAAATTCAGTACGTAGTTGGAGATGTTTTATATCCTTATTGAATTTCCTGATACTGCCATGAATATCTGAGTTATAAGGAGCGATGTGTAGTTTATTCTGTAAAATATCTGAAATAAAGGTCAGTCAATAGTATCGTAGGTAGGTGGCTCGCTGTTGGAGAAGCGTGGGGGGGGGGGGGTAGAGTGCACTAATGAAGCCGCAACAGCTGCTAGAGCTGCCGCCGTGACACCTCATACTCCACCTGCACAAGGCTCGCTTTGCTCCCGACCAATTCTGGTCACATCTGTCATTTTCCTGTCCTGACGCTCTCTTCAATATCAGCTCCTAACCTCTACCTTAGGCCTTGCACCCCTTCCAATGGGCTTTGGTATACTCGCCTCTGTGGCTTAGACCGGTTGATCGCCGACCAATTCATAGCGAATCTAGAGCACTCTGAGAGCGCATACCTCCGCCAAGCAGGGCAACGGTTATGAAAAATTCAAATTGGTTCTGAGACTATGATTTTCATTGCTTCACCACAAAAATCTAATAATTTTTGCCCTTGAGCAGTGAAAACAGCTTCAGTATTTTGTTTTC
>LQNS02278083.1:3206242-3257481 GCA_001587735.2 Parhyale hawaiensis | reverse complement strand
CTATGGGACAGCCCTCTATCTGTGCATGACTTCTTGTCTTCCCTACCTTCCTTCTCATACCTTCCGCCACACGCCCGACCCCCTCCGGAGCCGCCCCCTACGTAACTACAACAACAACATGCACAGCACCAACTATTTCGTTAGAGGGAAGGTACATACCCGTCTTGCGGCTTGCCTCAGTAAAATCCGAGCTTGCTTGAAATAGAAGACGGTAACTTCTGCGCTAGCTAACGCTGAGTGGCTTCTGAAGTTTTATTATCGCATGGCTCGACGTGAAAATGCAAGGCATAGGTAATACACTCTTATCCATTCCCTTCTATCAACAGTGTGTACATTCGTCAACAAACAATTTACTGGGGATATCGAAACAGGTCGTTTGCTACACTTTGAAAAACAGAAAAGTTTAAAGATACCGGTACGTAGCTACACAGTAAATGAGCTCAACATTTTACTTCGTTATATTTTCCTTAAAATGAGCAAGAAGGTTGACAGAAAGTAAATAAAATCATGACGTTTCGGGAATTTTCCATCTTCAGACAATTGAAATTTGAAAGATAATTTACCGCATCTTCGTGAAAAAATTTTCTTTTTTACTTTTACGATAACTATTGTGGACCAGATGTGATGTCAGGTAGAAATGAAAAATGCGAATGAATAAACCGTTCGGAGGGTCCGGATGTCAGTGACTGTACAGAGGATTTGGAATTAGTTGATGCTAAGATGAGATTATTGAATAGTTTAAGCCTCCGTCTCCACAACTAATGTGATCTAACAGAGAAAGAAATAAGGGACACGTAGAATGACGATAGAAACAGGGAACCCATGCACGAGGTTATTCCTACACAGGATCAACGCGCATGGGAGCAGCAAGTCGGGAAAGAAGAGGAAGAATAGAATAAAGTGTCATAAGTAGGAGTACTAAAGGTACCGGAAGTTTGTAAAATGGGGATGAAGAAAAATGTTTTGAAGCCCTAGCTACGGCTAAGATAACTTACGCGTTGCCCTTGGGGCGCTACTCCCCATTACATAGGATGGGAGACCCTACCCGTATCTTATAGCCCATCCTATGCCCCCCGAAGGGGTTAGAATTAAACCAGTGAGCTGAAGAACACCATGCCTGTTACCGAAATTGACTAATATTAGGAAAGAACAGACGTGAATGTAGGTTTTTGACGACGAATGGTCATGAGAGTGGCAGCCGCCCACACCTGCAAGGTTGAGGCCATCCATAGGAATGTCAACTGTCGTCACGTCTTCGGCACTCGCTGCTTTCCTCTCATTTATGTCGGTGGCGTTAGCGTCAGCAATGATGGCATCTTGAGTGTAGCCTCTCGAGTCTTCGCCCACAGATTCTTCTGCTCAGCGTTAAGACATTGAGTAAATGTTAGAAGGAATGAATGACGATCTTGATAGCTAACCTTATTGGATTTCTTAATATATCACACGTTAAGTATCTGTTCGGACTAGTTGAAGAATATCTTGCGTTCACAGGATCCTTTGGTTTTCAGAGTGGTAAAATCCACACAATTAATAAATACTCAAAAATATTCACTAAGTCTACCTCACAGTACAAGAACATTTTCGGGTACGCTGGACAGACAATAACTGTATCAGGCTATGATGGAGTCAGTGGTACACAGACATAAGTACAGCAACTGATACAGGTGGATGCTATCACTTTATAGCAATTGCAACAGTTACGCTAAGTAAGTATAGTCTGCTAGATCACATTAACTTAACGAGAAAAAAATGTTGGCCGCTCTCTCAATAACGGGGAAGAGGTAATTCATATTCCTACGCCTTGGCTTTGTGCCCTCTTCGCTCCGTATGTGAGAAGTGTTTCACGATATCCTTAGAGGCAGCATAAGCCTTCCGGAAGACATTAATGAAAGTAGGAAATGTTAATTCAATCGAGGATATCTGATACATAATTCGATTTGGAAATAGTTGGCTAGTTTCAAAGTATTGTAACAGCCAAGTTTGGAATAATGCCATTTATTGCTTTACAACTTTCATCCGTCTAATTGATCCATCACAGGCAAAGTACTTTGTTGTGGTTGCAAAAATAAATTAGAATACTTATTCACAAGTTTACATTAGACTGACGCAAACGTAGTTTCTAGTAGCGTGCTGGATTGAGCTACCTGCCATCTCATATCATATCTGTGAGTACAGTGAAATTTCATTATTTACATACCTGGCGGTTGATCTCTGATTTGATTGGTGAGTTTTGCTCTGATTCCTTTGAAGCAATTAAGGATAGAGCGCTTGATCCAATTTTTAAATCGTGCAAATCTGTCAAAAGCCTCAGCAATTTTGTTAGGCTCGCCGTCACCGGTAGGAGCAGACAGGTTGGAAGCCCCGAAGCTGCTGAGCAACAGAGCTAAGAACAAGTTCAGTACCTGCTCAACAAAATTCATACATCAGGTCTTCCGAACTAATACTTGTTCATAATCTTCGTCTGTCCTCAAATTTATCATTTTATTAGTTTCAGCTGTTTAAGCTACTGTCAAAGTATTTCACGAGGGTAAAAGCAAGTTGCATAGTTCTACTGTCTATATGTATACAAAAATACGAAGAACCCACATGAGAATACGGATGCTCAATAAGTATCGAAACAACTCGAACTGAAGAATAAGAACAGTACAAGACTGTCAATAGGAGGCAGAAAGAGAAAGAAAACCATGTAGGCACAGAAACAGTGCAAGTGATAGTGATTTGTAAAAAAAAAAGAGTAACAACAAAAAAATATGAAATGACAGTGAAAGTGCTACAGGAATATCAGGCTACTTACGACCAAGTTTCCGATAACGACCGTGGCCAAGAAGAAGGGTACACAAGACAAGTCTCCGACGTACATACAGTCCCACATGCTCTCTATCCATTCGCCGCACAACACTCGGAACACGATCATGAAAGAATGAAAGAAGTCCACGAAGTGCCATCTGGGTAGCTGTCCATCATGTGACCACTTGAACTTGGTAACTTTTTCTGAAATTGAATTACATGTAAGTTACACGGATGTATTAGTGCTTTTGACGTTGATAACAAAACTCAAATGTAATAGGAATTTGTGAAAAAATCAGATATTGTTGACATTGACGAGAAAATTGGCGTGTTGTTAGCATTTATAATAAAAGTCAAATATTAATGGAGGTGATGTGAAACTTCAAAGGTTTTTGTCATTATAACAAAACTAATACAGCTTAAATCATTTAAGTGTAGTTTGAATATACTCTAATCCTTTCTTTAAAACCTACACTCTGGTCGCTGCGCATTTCAAATTAAAGCATATCTGGTTGAATTCTAAAAGAGCTGCTAATCTGTTCAATTTGCTTAACTAATTGCTTAGAGATTACTTTCATCTGGCATTTCATGACTAATCTTGTTAAATCTAACATATTCCTCCCCCTCCCCTTCCCTCCTTGATCTGCCGCAATTTTTCGTGCATACACCATCACCTCCTAGGCTGAAGCTTTTCCTTAGACATTTGATTTTCTTTTTAGTACAAGGGCAATAGTTGATGGACGGCCGAAGCGTGAGTTTCGCCTTTACGGTGGGAAATGGCTTGTTGGCTGTCTAATCTAATGGCAACCACACTGTATTATGAAGACCGTAGATGTTCACGTAACCACAACTGGTTGACTCAAAGAAACGTGAACAATATTTACTAAAAATATTCCGACAATGATGAAAGTATGGTAAAAAGCAACTCACCAGTGTAATTCTTTCCGAAGAGCTGCATTCCCATAACGGCGAAGATGAAGATGATAATACAGAGCACAAAGGTCAAGTTACCCAAGGCGCCCACCGTCTTACCCATGATGGATATGAGCAAGTTTAGCGTAGGCCATGACTTTGCCAGCTTGAACACTCTCAACTGTAAAAGGAGGACACATATAAATACTCATACCTTAGTCATCCAGGACTCGGAAGTTACGTATCAATGAGTGGACTAGTCCTCAAGTCATGTGGAACAAACGCGACTTTCTGTTTCCGGTAAAATTTTCAAGAAATGTTCAAGCCACGGGAGGTCAAAGAAAGTATGGGAATCCCGAAGCCAGCTCTCAGTTACCAAACCAATGCTTGTGTGTTCATCGAGAGCCAGACAAAGGAAGACTAGATATTGTTACCTTCGCCAAGAAGGTTATGTTTTTGTTGAGTTTGTCAGTCTGCTTCTTTGTTTGCGTGTCGGTCTATCTGTTTGTCAACAAGATAACTAAGAAAGTTATGGACAGATCTCTACGAAATTTACAGTGATTGCTAAGCGTCATAAGCGTAACAGATGATTAACTTTTGATGAAGATCCGTTCAACCGTTTGTTTGTCTGCTTCTTTTTTCTTAGAACCATAACTCAAATAGGTATGGATGGATTTTCATTAAATTACAAGTGTTTTTGGTACAGCTATCACGAAGAGTAAATGACCAAATTTTTGTAATGGTCAGTTTGTTCGTTCGTTCGTTTGTTTGTTTGTCTCTGTGCTTGATTATTTGTTTGAGAGTAAAACAAGTCAAGAAATTATGGACGGGTCTTTATGAAATTTATTTACATGAATTGTTAGAAATGTTAAAAGACCTAAACCACCAAATTTTAGTGATGATTGGTTGGTCTCTTAGTATGTTTAACTAATGTTTGTCGGAAAGTTTGTCTGTAACGTACATAACTCGTTGACGGATCTTCAAGAAAATTACAAAAGCTGTTATTACTGTCAAAAGGTACAAATGGCCAGATTTTGAAACTGATAAAAAAGACATGATCGTTTCAGAATCGATCTGATTTTCGTCAACGTTGCCCAGCTTGGCAAACGTATGCGCTTTCAAGTGCTCTATTTGTCGTTAGAAATATCAATTTTAAAAATTAACACTGTTGTCTTTTGTCCATCACTATATGTCAGACACGAGGATTTCTCTGGATAAACGATCCGTACCAGCCACAGTTTATAATACGAATGAGGGTTACAGTTATGAAAGCAATAAGAACCTACACAACTGCCACAAATTTTGCAACACTCACCAATCGAAAGGAGCGGAGAACGGAGAGACCTTTGACTCCTTCCAAGCTAAGTTCAACCAAAGACAGTGACACAATGAAGAAGTCGAAGATGTTCCAGCCTTCTTGGAAGTAGAACTTTGGGCTCATGGCCATTAGTTTCATAAATGCTTCAATGGTGAAAGTCGCCGTGAAGAACTGTAAGTTGCCAATATATCCAACGAGAACAACGAGAAAATCATATACAAATAAAAAGGACAGGCGAGGATAGAGGATGAGTGAAGGGTAAAATGACAAGTATCAGCATATAACGGTTAGAATTTCGTAGGAAATCAAATTGGGAGAAAAAGTAAGTCAAGAGAGAGATTAGATGAATCGAAATCATACGTTAGTATAAGTGTAGGGATACAAGTGCAGGTACAGATACATTAGTAGATTACAAGTTTTAGAAATATGCAATTTGTATGACCGCGATTAGTAAGTGCTAGAGAGAAACGGAACAAAAAGTTCGTAAGTGCCAAGACATTAACAAAACCGGAGCATAGAATTCCAGTTTAATATTATTGAAAAATAGTCGGTGACCAACATTTTACATTTGTAGAAATGGGAAAAATACGTAAATTCGTGTTCTCAGAGATGGAAGACGTTGGCGCCATGAAGGATGTAGAGCAAATCCGTTCACAGAATGTGTTGATGGCAGTGACGGCATCCGTCACGGTTGAAAATCAAATTCCGCAGGAGCGAATGGAAAGCAAGGAGAAAACAGAATTAAAATCCATAGTATATGTGGAATGGATTAGGAAAAATACCAAAAGAACATGGAAAAAAGTACTCGTTCATCACCTACATTGAGGTACACCGTAAATCTTCACCCGCAAGAAGCTTGCGTTTAAACCGTTCTCTCACAAGCACTTAACAATAGGCAAAAAATTTTGACCCATTAACTGGTAGGTAGTTCATGCTTTTAGTACCATGCAATGTGCGAGGTCATCCTACAGTTAACTTTCTTCATGTTTTGCTTACGTTCTACGCACAGAACTATACCAGAATGAAGTGGGAAGTGCAATGAGTACCTTAGACTAGTGTAACTGTTGCTAAATAAAAAAATATAGCGTACGGAGCAAGGAGATTCGAGTACGGTACTACATCTTCAAAGGGAAGCATCAGTTGTAACGCTTGCATTCAAAGAAAAAAATATTTGTGTCTCCGCATTAACTCCAAAGGAAACGTCCCACTAGAACAATTGCTCCAAGCTGGTAGCTATAAATTATCCCCTCATGGAATTTCAGATCTTAAACTGGGGAAATTGTGACCAAACATTGGCGGAGTTTAAAGATAGTATTGATATACATGTACAGTATAAGAAAGATTGAGAATCTCTGTGCTTGTGGGACTTCGTAACATAGGGATGTTTGGATTGTCTTTCATACCAATATAAGTACGTGAGCTTTCCGCTGTATTTTAACGAAATCATTCAACAAATGTGAAGCATAGTAATAAATATTAATTATGAGAGAACAGATTGAGCGGTTACATCACTGAATTCGTAAACTTCCAAATTCTACTTAACAAATTCTACTAAACCCAATGTGCCGCAATTTTACTACAGAACAACACTACCATTTAGTTCAGTCTACGGTTTACAACTACATACTTCAACAAGACCACTGTCCGCCATTGGGGAATATATTAATGGTGTCATTCTAACGAAAAATGTACGTCTACTTTGGATGTAAAAGAGCAAGGTACATAAAGTAAACAACCAATGAAGGTGGGACAAGAAACCACATCCGAAAACATGACGCAAAATATCACTTCACATTTTAGGATACAGTACTTAACTAGCCTACGTCAGAGAATTTACTCATCTAAAGTAACGACTGGTGATTGTGTTATGTTGGAAATATCATACATAGTAGAATCTCACCACCCGTACCTGACTCTGCACATAGAAAAATTACTATAAATGCAGTAACTACGGTAGATGTATTGCACCTGAACTAAACATGTTTTGTTTGTATTTAGTTCTTCGATGTTACTGTTCATTGAAGTTAGAGCATTTTAACTCGATGAACTGTAGGGGTTATGTGCGTGGTTCGATCACCAGTAAGAAACCGCAGAGAAACGAACGTATTACTCACGTAGTTGCCCATTTTTAGGAAATGCACGAGTCCGGGAGGCATGTCGTAGTGGTCCATGGCCATGAACAAGGTGTTGACAACGATGCAGAGCGTGATAAACAGTTCCACAAAGGGATCAAAGACAATGATCTCCAAAACATGTTGAATTTTTAGCCAGAGCCAGCAACAGTCCCATATGCACAAAATGTCCAGTAGCTGTTTTCCATACTCGATTAATTTCTTCTTGATCTTTGCTGATAAAGGTTCTTCCTCGTCTTCTGGTGAAAAATAATAGATGGAAACTGTACGAAAAAGTGTTAGTAAAATAGAAGTGGCCCTTGGAGACGTCGATGCAGCGTACGCTAATATGCTACAAAAGAATCTGTTTTGTTTGATGTAGGGAAATCATTCGGGTCTTCTCAAAGCATTGGTAGCTAAATATAATTCTATTGGTACCTATAGTGATATTTCAGTACAGCAATGTGTAGCAAAAATTGAAACCGAAGACTATTTCACGAAGATTTCTGATGCATGATAATGCTGAGTGCAAAGCAAGTTTGTTCATTAATTGAAGACCTGAATGACAGAATAAGAAAGCACAAGAAAAAGAGGGGAACCTTATGCGAGAACAGCAATACAGTTAATAAGCATAAAGTTGACCAAGAAAAGCGCATAGCAGGACCTCCAACTCTGCAGCACGTACAGGATCTGTTTGAAAGAAGATGACAAGGTTAAAACACGTTACGTATAAGAACGATGTTAGAAGTGTGTATGTAACATTGTGAGCGTTATGAAGTGAAAATAATGGTTATGGATATCAATATCTTACACTGGTAGTACCATTACTGACTCTTTCATGCATACCCACTTTCTGGACGTTAATTTTACATCGTGATAGAAGTACGTATATAAAACTATATTTTTCCTGTATATCTTACAGAAAATGATAGAACTACCTTGTTTCCCCAAGAATACTCCAAACTAGAGCATCACTGCTAATGCGTGTATTTTTGTGAAAATTTATGTAGGCTTACTTATTTAATCTTTTGTGGAGTATTGCCAAAATGTTATTTCAGCAAGATATAAACACTTTAACATGAATAGAAAGTGAATAAGGATAGCACAGTCCAAGCATGTGGGGAGGCGTCAAATAATTGGTGAGCAAAACTTGTGGACGTCCTCGCTGGGACGGATGAGACCCGACAGAGGATTATAATCGACCATGCCATAGCTGCGGTGAGAACATGAGCATAGGCGCCAACTGAAAGTGTTGTGTGAGGTGCTGCAGGCCGTGGCGAACCAATGCATAATAAACAATGTAAATATAGGGAAGCAGTACATTTGTACACGCAAGTTCACGCAGTGATCAGATACATTAATCGTGTGATTTGGCACGCAGTAATACTAAAGAGGCAGATCAGTATGCTGCAAACATTGGATCGTAGCCACACGAATGAGGAAATGGTTGGTGAAATTTGTTAGGAAACACAAGTTCAAAAGAAATCCTATTGTGCGTCAGAGTTCATTTTCAAAGCGAGAGTCCGCGGAAGCAGTTCAATATTTTATAATTAGGACTCATGGCAAGTTTGTAATGTGATATAAAATATTCTAAGAGAATATGCTCTAGAAGCTAAAATCCGTTACCACACCAATGTACGTAATTTACTCGATAAATTATACACTTTCTCAGAAGAGTGACTTGGAGAGTAACACACATACGCGTTCGAACTGAATGGTAATAATTTTATGACTCACTGTAGACACTGGCTCATCCACCGTACCGTACCACTGCACGAGTAACCGTAAGAGTAAAGTACGTGAAACTCTCTACGACATCATTACTGTTTAAAGGACGAGGCAATGAATTATCGCTCCAGAGTAACATACGCAACAGTAAGTTACAACTACGGGCAATAGTTGCCACAGATGTTTCTCTGATATTCATGGGAACATAAAATACGTTATCACGTATAAGTGAACGCGTCTGAACAGCGATACTGCCAGTTTCGCGCGCTGTGCAAATAACGCAGTGGCCCTTCGGCCGGTCACGGAGTGCGGCAATGATTTCTCTCAACACGTCGGTGGCATGCACAACACCACCTAGACCTCGTCCTAAGGTCTTCAAGCTAAGGTATCGTCAGGGTCTTAGGCTAGCGATAATGGATGAATGCACGATACGAAGATGGGGAAACGCTCGAGGTGAAATTTGGCATCTAACCTCGCTCAGGACCACGGCTACGCGACGCGCCACCAGCGTCAAGTTGATAGCTTATTGCATAGAGATGAATTAAAAATAATAAAAAAAACTGCTAAATCTGAGAGGTAATAAGAAAAAATTCATCAACTTCGATGCACATCAATAAAGGAAATGGATTCTGCGGCAGCTTTAAAATCGTTTCATCGGAGAAAAATTCGGTTACTTTTGTGCGAGCATGCAGAGGTTACACTCCATTTTTTTAGTCCAAAACGGAATACCTACCTAAAAGCTACTTCTTCATTTAGAAACATATTTAGCTCCTCCTATTCATGTATCTAGTGAGCACTGCAATATATTCCACTTACGGACCTGGCAAATTCAGTTTCGTCAGAAAATGACTACTTGAGAATGCTGAGCTGACATAAAATAATTATGTAATTACCTATTTTTTTCTCAGCAGAATAGAGCAGTAAAATTCTGCAGCAGATAATTATTTGAGGAGAATACGAAGCTGACCTAAGTATTCACTTTCTATTAGTTAGTTACAGTCAGAAAGCTTAAGCCTCCATTTCCGCGTAGGATCAACGCGCATGGGAACATCAAGTCGGGAGAAGAGGAAGAACAGAATAAAGCATGAGCAAGTAGAAATATGACATCGGGAAGGAAGCAAAGTGGGCACAAAACACAGACGTCGCGAAGGCCTAGCTAATGGCTGAGGAAACCTACACGAGCTCTCTGGGGTTGCCGGGCCCCGTAACATAAGATGGGCGAACCTAACCTAACCCTATAGTCCGTCCTATGCCCCCTGAGGGTTTACAGCGAATTTCTGCTGCAGATAATTACTTGAAGAGAACAACAAGCTCACATGAAGGAAGAACTTCCTGGTATTGCTAAGCCGATAAAACAGTGAGATTGTATCGTCACATTCTGAGCATGAACCTTCATACTCTGACAATATTTTGTGAGCGACTGAAAAGAAGAAATGATACGTACTATAGCAACAATAAAAAAGTAAAGAGAATCACTAAGCCAAACCGAAGAGAAAGAATGGAACAAAGACTCGCTTCGAGTTATTCTCCTATGCAATTTCTTTGGGTGAAGAGCAACTTTACAACAAACGTAAGTAACTTAACAAAAACCTATAGTCCATCCTATGTCTGCCCGAGACAAAGTGCGACTCCTAGCGTAAGCTATGTTATGCAGACAAAAGTATACCATTCACGAACAAAAGTTAGAGCTGGCGCCGTATCCAATGGTCCTGTACGCGAGCTTAGACTGAACTTAAATGTACAATGCACGATGAAACCAGTTGCAGTGCAGCACTCGCTCTGTCATCAGCGGTGGTCACACAGCTGCAGAAGACGTGCCTGTTAAGGTCCCCCTCTAAAATAAGTCAAGAACTCGAGTGTGAAAGCAACCGATTTGCGCAGTCATTACATGGTGCAACTGAAACCTTAGTACTGCCATCCGCGTGATATCTGAGTGTTAGCATTCATCACTGTGCTGCGACTAGCCCTAAAGCGGGATCGGCAAAGATGTGAAGTTTTTATTGAACGTCACGAAAAGCTGACAATCGGCGTTCTGGGGATAGTACGGGAAACGTCAGTTGTGTATGTGAAACGTATCATACCGTTTGTTTTGTTTGGCTCACAGGACCTAAGCAGAGAAACGTACGCAGTACTTCTAGATAATTGCCGGAAACCAGCGACAATATTAAAAAGCAGTGCACGCTATGGTGAAATATGCGTATGGTTCAACACTTTACGAAATGGACTCCATAAATATATATATATTTAAACGAACATTGTTTAAGATTAGGAGCTCTATCAAGCCGATATTCGAGAAGTTCATTTTAACACCAACTTTATCGTGTGTGACTTCTTCTCTTCGAGATTATTATACACTTCTAGACGATCAACATAATAATGATCAAATTGGACAAAACTAATGCTTATTTGAATCAGTTGTTCCCTAATGTCCCACTGTTTGCTAAGGTAAAACGCGTCAAGTCAGTTGCCTTCACATCACACGTTAACGCCTGATCCTCAAATAATGTATCAAAAGGTTGTTAAAAATCGGCGCTCAAATCACTCAGTCCAGGATCACATATTTCGATTCTTATTACAGTTCTATTACCTTTATTAATTCTGATATTTAACACCGTAAGCAGAAAAAGAACTGATGCCACACATGAATAGCGGTAAAGCTCGGAAATTGATGTGCTAACTTAGAAAGCAAGTTATTTATTACATTTCTTGCCACAGGTTTTTTTTTTAACTTTTTAGCCAAAAAGTGATGGCATTTACCATATTTTTAGGTCCTTTCCTGACGTTGACATATCAACAGGCAATATTTTCTCTCCAATACACTAACAGAAACGATTACCTGCATATTTCAACGATTTGTGTTATTACTTGAGGATCATTATATGTAATAGGAGGAACGATTGGAAGGGGTAGAGAGAGATAGAGAGAGAAGTGTTCGTGTGGAAGTGAGAGAAGCTAAAGCTAATTAATAATAATAAGAGCAATTACAAGTGCACACGCAAGCAAGCACAGTAAAAGAGACAAACACCAAGCTCGTGCGCAGCTATCCTAAGTTTCGAATTGATGAAGAGATATCTGCAGAGGCGTCAGACAAACGAGAGTGCGCTTACTTCCCCATCTAATTTTATTTTTACTGCAGAAAAAATTCAAGCGCATATTTCGAGAGAGGGGGACTTATGGCCTACAGAAAAACGGAGTCATCGGTACTTCTTCTAAGTACTAGGAGGCAGAAAAAGGAAACTTTGCCAAACTCGGCTGAACTCAATGAACAGCGGACGATGATTTCTTGTCCGTTATTTTCATGAAAAAAGTAATCAAGAAACGATCATTGCCACTGATTGGGAAGAAGTAGCGCACACTCTAAGAAATGTCCGCAATAATACATATGTAATTCACTACGCAACAGTATCAGCTCTAATGACTATAATCTTAGCGTGCAGCAAAGATATATAGAGTAAGGAAATGATTCGCAATGCGCCAGTAAAAACATGCTTAAATATAAACGCAGTGTAGTCCAAACTAAAGTATGTTTTTGAACATACCTAGTAAAAAAAAATATAATAATAATGCTTGGTAAATATTATCCTGCGAATCTCGAAACGTACTGGGCTGTAGGTTATGGTGGTGTGACATACGAAAGTTTTCAATTATTATGTAGGTAAAAAAGTAACCGTATGGACAGCGGTTAGAGAATTAGAATTTCACTCTTTTTAGTCTCAAATACACGGGTATTTGAATGCCGTTTAGCTTTATTATTATTTTATAGCTAAACTACTCAATAATTTTGGCCATCACTTAACCAGAAAAGAGGTGACTGTTTAAAATCGAGCTATATCGATAGCTGATTTTTCATGTGTGTATATATACATGCTATCTAGAGCATTACAAAATTTAACTACAGCAATCTGAGAGCGCATATTTCGGCCAAGCCAGGCAATATTAACGAAAAATTCAAATTGGTCTTGAAGCTGTATTTATTTTTATCATCACGGAAATTCAGTCATTTGTGCCTCTGCACAGTAATGACATATTCTATAGTTTTCTTTGAAAGTCCGTAGTTAACTTTTTGAGTAACGTTGCTGACAGTCATTCACACCAACATTAGTCAAACACAGACAGGACGAACCGATCATCAACAAAATTTGGTCATTTATATTTTTGAACATTTCTATAAACTCCTGCCAATTTCATAAAGATCCGTTCATTATTTTTTACTTATGTTGCTAACAAACATAAAGTTAAATAGAAATAAACAAACAAACGGATAAACTGATCATCACAAAATCTTTTATATTATCTCTTTCTTAACATAACTAACAATTCATGCAAACTTTATTAAAATCCATCCATCACTATTTGAGTTATGGTACCAGCAACAAAGAGGCAAACAAACTAACTTTTTTGAGAAAATTCGTTCAACTGTTTGTTTGTTTGCCTCTTTCTTCCTAACATGCCTAACCATCCCTGTAAATTTCGTAAAGATCCGTCCATAACTTTTGAGTTACCTGGTGACAGACAGACAAACTCGACAAAAAAACATCACCTCCGTGGCGGAGGTCAAAATTTTCGTAATGTAAGCTGCTTAATCCTCCCACGACCAGGGAATGTACCTACTCAACGAATTTCATGGAAAGAGCCTTGCAAGCCGTGGCAAAAGTTATCTAATTTTATCAATATATCGATGAGTGCAGTTATGTAAAAATTGGAAGTGTCATCGAATTTCAGTAGAGGAATGATAATAAACGAAATATATTGAAAGCAAACTCTGATAAGAACCTCTAAGGATCACCAGCGGGTCGTTCTAGAGCCTCTGACCACCATTCATGACTTCCCAAAATTCGCTGTGAACTATATATATCCAATGTAATGAAATAATATAAGCTGATGAAAAAATGTACTTTCATAGAGATAAAATACAAAAGCTCAGTCATGTCACAATCTAGACTGGCGATATTAAAGTCATACAGTACCGTCCAAAACTAAGGGACAAATTTTCAAAACGGCATAACTTTTTTCTAACCATGCCAGGAACTTCTTCTTCTGCACACTATTAGCCAGTAAGATGTTGATTATTGTGTTAAAATTTGAGACATGTATGAAGGATTATAAAAAAAGTTATGAACGGAAAGCTTTTCTCTTTAAATTTATAACGTCCGAAACTAAGGGACAAACAAGAAAAAATGCATTTAACTCAATATTTTGCTAGAAATATTTAGCAAAATGGTGGTGAACAATCAAAATTTGGTAAATAGTCCCTTGCTTTCGGTTACAGCTGCACATCGTCGACTATATGACCGAATGAGACTCTGACAATCTACAACAGTAACTTTCGCCCATTCCTCTTGAAGTTTCATCGAAAGATATTCCGTATTGATAGGGTTTCTTGCTATAACTTTCACCCCTAGTGTTTTACAAAGATTCTCGATTGGTTTTAGGTCAGGACTTTATGGTGGCCAATCCATAACTTCGAGATCTTGCTGCTCAGGGTAACTCATGACTGTCTTCGTCTTGTGGCAGGGGGCATTGTCTTGTATGAAGATAGGGCTGGGGACACCTGAGTTTACAATATTAGGCACGACAATACCTTCCAACAGATTTTTTTACACCTGGGCAATCACGCGGGTTTGCAAACGAACGAGAGGCGATGTCTCTTGACTAAAGAACATACCGAAAACCATCACGCTCTCACCGCCAAACTTCACAGTCTTTTTAGCACACTTTACCATTAATTTCTCACCTTCACGTCTTCTAACAAAGTTGTTACCGTCATTACCAAACAAATTGAACTTGCTTTCATCACTGAAAAACACTCTAGCCCAATTTTTATGGGACCAGTTAACATGCTTGTTTGCAAACTCTAATTTCTTTTTCTTGGTACTCACAAGCGGTTTCTTCTGTGGGCGTCTTATAAATAACCCTATTTCTTGAAGGCGCCGAGACACGGTCTGACGTGAGACGTTCATACATGTGTGTCATTCACTTCCCTACTTGTCGCAGCTGAGGACTTGAAACGATCCTTCAATGGCGTCGCTGTATGACTCTGTCTTCTCTAACTGACGTTTCACGGGGCCTGGTGGCTTTTTAGGGGCACCAATGCAGCCGGTTTTATCGTACGACTTCACTATTCTGCCCACAACACTTTTCGAACGGTTTACCTTCTCAGAAATTTCTCTAATAGTGAAATTATTCTTGTGTAATTTGATGATATCTTGTCGCAGGATATAATCAACTTTCTGACGTGGTGCCATCATGTAACGAACAGCAATATTTACAAATGGCAGCGTCAAACATAGTCTTTGATGGAAATAAAAAAAATACGGACTGAATAAGAAATTAACAAAATTTTTCTTTTTTGTCCCTTAGTTTTGGACGTTATAAATTTCAAGAGAAAAGCGTTTCGTCCATAACTTTTTTATTATTTTTCACACATGTCTCAAATTTTAACACAATAATCAACATCTTACTGGCTAACAGAGTTCAGAAGAAGAAGTACCTGGCATGGTTAGAAAAAATTTATGCAGTTTTGAAAATTTGTCCTTTAGTTTTGGACGGTACTGTATAAGATATCGGATGGCAAATACAACTGTCAACCAGTGCCAGGGAAATAAACGTAGGAAGCAAGCTTTAGTAAACGGTAGAATTCTTCTCTCGTCATTCTACAGTATAATACAAGAAAAAGGCGTAATTGTAACAGGATCTTCCGGCAGGATTTTTGCAGCACTCTATTTAAGGTGCTATTGAAACATACGGTTTTGGTTAAACGAGTGTTAGTTTCAAGTTAATCTTATAAATAGAAAAAGACTTCGTATCCGTCACGTATTGTACACACTTTAATCTTCGTCGTAGCGAAAGATTTACCTGTTGTCGCTGTTCGCGATGGATCTAAACACGGAAACCTTTTCAGCATCTGTTGCTGAAGCTCTTGCTAAATACATCAACAGTGATGACGAATGGAGCAAATCCAACCAGAAGTCCGGCCTAAGAACTACGTCTCTGATTATCTTAGTGCTAAAAAGCAAAAAAAAGGAAGAAAGCGCTCTCGATCTCAAACTATGTAAGCAAACCATGTTTTTTTCTTTCTGTAGCATGCGCAATCCACCACCGAAAGCAGGATATGACTATTAACTAAACAACACAATAAGCTAAATAGGAGCGGCACCTCAACTTTCCCACAATAAACTATAAGGCATTTCTTCTATTTAGAACGAACAGCGAAAAGCAAAGTGAACTAGCAAAATTCAAGGCCAGCATCTAATCGCGACACCAAAATATTAAGATACGCACCCTCAGTCAAATCTGCCCAATAAAAAAAAAAAGAATAGCAGCAATTACACATGATATTTTTGAGCACGTCATCAGACAAATGTTATAGAATAACATGAACCCAAAAGCTGCCAGCAAATATCTTTTGCTCACCGGTACGTATTTCACGAAGAATACAGTCAACTGACACTTATAGGCTTAGAACATAAAGGAAAACCTCCTTAGGTGTATTCACTGAATGCGAGATAGCAAATTATTATAGCTACTACTCCACCAAACGCAACCGTTTTGTTGAATAAGTAATGAAAGTATGTATTTGAAAATATCTTACCATCCTATCGAGAAAGTTCACAATACTCCATATTTCACCACGTCCACAAAGTCCACGAAGTTCACCAAGTGCACAAACGCAGCCAAGTTCACAAAGGCCCGTGACCAGGCCTTCACTAATAACCCGGGAATTCCCGGACTCGTATCCTGGATACGGTTTAGCAAAAAAAAGTTGGGTGCCTTGGAATTTTTTTTCCTCAGTATTAGGTAGGGGAAAATAAGGCTTCAGACAGACAGACGGACGGACGGACGGACTGACAGACAGCTCTCTTATTATAGTATAGATTGCTCACATTGTGGTAGGCGAAGGGCTACGAGACTTTATGGCTTTTGCTATTGACTAGTAAGATTATTTACGTATCAACTTGTCGAAAAGCCGTGACGAAACGAAGAATANGGGAAAAATAAGGCTTCAGACAGACAGACAGCTCTCTTATTATAGTATAGATTGCTCACATTGTGGTAGGCGAAGGGCTACGAGACTTTATGGCTTTTGCTATTGACTAGTAAGATTATTTACGTATCAACTTGTCGAAAAGAAACGAAGAATAATTTTAATATGTGGTATACATAAAAACAGATACGACTACAGTAAAGTGGTATATATGTTTTAAATAATATACGCATATACCAGGAGTTTCAAAAAGATGGACATAACTTGGTTTCTGAAACCACAAAACGAGACACATGTTAATCACATTTAGATCATTTACATACCTAACGGTTAATAAATTTAAGAACTTGCAAAGCTACTTCTGATATTTACGGAATTTTCAATGATACTCGCAAGATATACTTGACTGCAATTGGTGTCCGTCCATCTTCTCAAACACTCTATATATATATATATATTAGATACACGTTTTTGAGCTAAAACTAAAAAAATTTTGGACATCCTCACCTCCATGGTCGCTGGTGTGACTCTGTCTGCCGTGTTGCTGAGCTGCCTGCTCGATGATATCATTCAGTACCATCACATCTGCCCAAGGAATTAATATATAAACCTGTGTTCATCACTATGGTATCAAAGATTAATACAGTCATTTCTCCCACGTCATATTCACTAAATATCCTTGGGTGCTCAAGAACCAACCTCAAGCAGCTGCTAAGCTAGGCCCACAAAATATTATTGTCACTTTCCACGCTGAAAGTCTAAATTAGTAATCATTTCGATAGCTCACTTGCAATATGCCTCAACTTTCAAATGTTAGAATTTAACATGGAGTTCTATAGTGAAGCTCACGTTACTTTGCAGTTAAAATGTAAAGGATTCGATTTAGCATCACTCATAAGTCGAACGTGTAACTGCATTGTGTGGTGCCGGTTTAGCCTACAGTATGCGTTCCGAGCACCGAAAGGCTGGGAGCACACACGGCGATTTTTTGGACACACGATTTTTTGGACACGCGATTTTTTGGACACGCGATTTTTTGGACGCGCGAT
Source organism: Parhyale hawaiensis (assembly GCA_001587735.2). Taxonomy (NCBI): domain Eukaryota; kingdom Metazoa; phylum Arthropoda; class Malacostraca; order Amphipoda; family Hyalidae; genus Parhyale; species Parhyale hawaiensis. The sequence goes on along the minus strand of LQNS02278083.1, from coordinate 3,239,592 downwards.
TTTTTGGACGCGCGATTTTTAGGACGCGCGATTTTATGGACACGCGATTTCTTGGACACGCGATTTTTTGGACGCGCGATTTTTTGGACACGCGATTTTTTGGACACGCGATTTTTTGAACGCGCGATTTTTTGGACGCGCGATTTTTTGGACGCACGATTTTTAGGACGCGCGATTTTTTGGACACGCGATTTTTTGGACACGCGATTTTTTGGACGCGCGATTTTTTGGACACGCGATTTTTTGGACGCGCGATTTTTNAGATAGAAATACAACCAAGAATGCGTGGAGTGAAGTTTATCTGCAACTGAAGAGGGATTTCAATGAGCTACAAGACTACAAGAAGGATGCCTTTGGTAAGTTAAATTAATGTTACTGCACTCAATTTCAGTGCAACTAATCATCAATCATAAACTAGAATAATGATCTGAAACTGGCTTAATCCCCTATACTTCGGCAGTAAAAAAAATCGCGCGGCAAGAAAACCGCTCAGTGTGCACACCTACCATATTTTATCGCGTCGGCGTCCAAAAAATCGTGCGTCCACAAATCGCCGTGTGTGCTCCCAGCCAAAGACATTGTCTGGCGACCAACGCCGCACATGCAGTAGACGCGTATCGCACCGTATAGCTGCCGAGCAGGCATTTGCCCAGTATTTGCCTCTTTTGTGAATATTAATAGAATTGTAAAATCTATTTATTACGGGTACTGGAAAGTCTTGTCCCGATTTTTGTTAGGTATAATAATTGAAAGAAATATTACTGACAAAACTTTGTTACTCAACAAAATACTCACCATCATTAGATATAACCTCTGTCTATCTTCTTCGGAGCTTTTTAATTCCCATTTCAAAAAATTAAAATCTGTGGTCGAAATAAAGGAATTCAACTTCACTTCAACCTTGTGAAAGTTTATGAATCTCTTGCCAGAGATGAAATACTCTAAAGAACGGAATATATTAAATCTGATGAAGCAAAGTCTGGCGAGCATTGAGGGTGAGGACGAACTTCCCAACTTAGGGAGTTTACATTTTCTTGAGTTTGTTTGACAAAATGGGGTCTAGCGTTCTCGTGTTGCAAAATTACTCCCTTTCTGTTCACGAGAGCAGGACATTTTCAACCCAGCGATGCGTTCAGACGTTCGCCTTGCTGACAGTAAAGGGCTGCAGCCGCAATTTTGCCAGTTTTTCAACTGAGTATCTAGCATCTGATTTGACCCTGGAAGTGGCGTCTAGACCTAATCTGATGTTTTGCTTTTGTTAAAAAAAAGCGACAGAACTTTACGTAATCCCTAATTAATCTAGAACTCTACTTGTTTGGCAATAATAAGTTCCGCTATAACTCTTAGTTCATTTTACAGCTGCATTATCTTCACTCGTGAAAATATCCTGGGTGAGGACACACTACTGTGTATCAAGTATGTCCTGAATGCCCTAATATCTCCATGAAAATTTAGCCATCAGACAATGTACATTCAAATTCGAAATTGACGCAGTCGAAGGAGTTAGGGAAAAATCAAAACTTTACCTCTCATATCCACGACCGTCTGCTTTTGAATGGGATCGATGAACGGGTTCGTCTCGGGGTTCTTCATCTTGAGAGCAAGGGCTTCTTCGAGTTCCATCGTACCGTCCTGTAGCAAGCGAATTTTCAGTTAGACTCTCATATACATTGTTAATTGCGCCAGCCTTACGACAAATTCGCTAATGGTCTCCTACCTGCACTACTTTAAAGAGTATTCTACCATCAATTTGGTTAATTTTCTAGCCGTTCACTACAGAAATAAATGCAGCACAAATCTTCCAGTCTACGTCCACATCTCTAAAAAAAATGTATCTAACGGCTAGAATACGTTTCCATGGCAGAAATAGAGGACTTGTCCATATCAAGATGCTGGCGTCGTAATCTTGTGACGCCCCGGAGGGCATGCAAACCACTGGGGACATACGTAAGCTCTTTAGGTATCGAGCAGAAGTTCAACGATACGAAATAAAGTATTTAATGCACTCAGAGGTCCGGACAGTTTAAAGAAGCTCACAATAATAGGATTATCTCATCAAATTATATAAATAAATGCTACTTGGATCTTTCCACCTTTCTGTGACATCAATTGTATCAACCCGGCAATGGCAAACTTTGTGATAGGGACGTAACTACAGAAAGACCGTTCTGCGCTGTCCGGGAGACCTAGCGCTATTTATAACTCTAATACTATCGTACTATTCGTTTTCAGGAAAGAGCTTCTTGGTGGTCAAAAGTGAATGAAACTGTGACATAATTAGTTGCTAGTCTTCTCAAGTCTAAATTTCTCTCAAGGATATGCGCTTCAAAGGAATGATAGCTAAGGGAAGAAGAATAGTCCATGCACAAGTTTAGATTAAAGCGAAAGTCAAAGAAATAATAGTACCTTGCTAAAATATGAAAGTAATAGATATTGTTCAATTATCTGAATTGAAAGAGAACGCCATGCAAAACGTCACAAAGTTCGGCAGCTTTAGCAGCACAAAGCGATGACAGTGTAACTAAAAATACCGAGAAGGCAGCTGTAAAATATGGTGGACCAGCTACTCCCAACCCTCAAACTCCCTCCTCATCCCATATGTTTACATAGAAGTGGGACGCCATTTCGCCATATCAAATTGCATCTGCAATCAATTCTATGCCGAAGCTGACAATGCATTAGATCTCAAGTCAGGTGGTATATTTACCACCAAGTATAAATGCAAGTACTACAATCGTACCACAGTAACTTCCTAATGTCCCGAAAAATAGCGAACTTTCGAGGTACAATATTGTAAATATCCAACCGGCATTAGTTTAAATTTCTTTTTATAGTAATTTCAACCTAAAGAAAATGAATTCTAAAAATTTTATCCACATCCATAAAAGAAATGCATTCATATTTTTTTGGCTGGGTTTCATTACATGATTGTGCCAAGACCTTAAATTCAAATTCGTGGCGGAAACAACTGTTGACTTTCACTAGAATTCGGATAATAAATTAATCAGCTAAAGACAGACCTAAGCGGTATATGTACTCAAAGGTTTTCATACTTGCACTGAAGGTAATGAAAAATACGACTTTAGAAGGAAGCGGCATCACAGATTTTTCCTCTAGAAAGTTGGGTTTGTATTTCTCTTGGAGAAATATAATAAAAACTGAGAAAGACAATAAACTAGGAAAGTTATTGCACGACGATACTAAGTAGTTTAGCACTATCAATTGAATCAATTCTTACTAAACTAACTATAAAAATATTCTCTTTCTATACCCCACACCGTAATATACCTTAACTAAATTAAGACAGCAGCTGTCTCTCATACCAGGCGTCTAAAGTTTTGAAAAGTACAAAATATTTCAAATTACTACGTTAAGCGAGTGGGTCATCGCTTAATAATCAAGCGCTAAAGCAACAGTCGCACAAATACCACTATTTCTACAGCCTTACTGTCTTCTAAAGGACTCTTACCATAGGTACACTAAGGGAACGAGCATCTCATCAATGGAGAACAGTCAAACATATGACTTACCTGCTTTCCATAGAAATAATAATTTCTTGAGTCACGTTAGTAAAGATCATCTAATGTACAAGACTACAAAGGTTCCACAAACTCCATGAGTTAAGGCCGCTTTTAACCTCTAAAGCTTCAAAGGGATACTAGAAGCGTGGGGCGAAGAGAGTAGAACTTAGACTGCGGAAAGTTTCCCTAACAACAGAATAAAATGTGAAATAAGAAAGGAGCAACTGCCTACGAGCTATTAGTTGATCTAACAAGAGGAAGTAGACCTAATAATGCACTTATATAGTGGCCCTGGACACTTGTGGTGCATAGTATCACCACCAAACTACATGGCTCAAGGACGATAGTTGTATGCAGCAAGGCGCATTCGGCAGACTCAAAACGCATTCTAACGACTTTACCGGTATGCGTCTACAACTTGACCATGACCTTCACTAACTAGGCGCCATCGATTGGCACGGCGAAACCTAATTAACTAAGATTAACAGGTTTTAACTTGTCCCGAACTTCGGAAAGGCGTGTTGTTTTCACCCTGCTGGATTGAGTTTCAGGTACCAACTGTACTTCAGCTACCTCTGAGGCTTCCGAAAACACAATCCTGTTCCGTAAAATAGTTTCCAATGGTCTCAGGCGTAGCTGTGATGCTTTTAATACATCAAACAAGAAAAAAGTGGCGAAACCAACGCTCCTCTCTGAGATTTCGAATAAGTCGACTGAACAGGGCTCACCTTAACTCGCCCTCGCCGTGCTAATCGTGACACCCAAAATATATTAAACCAACGGCTGCTAAGCAAAGGATGCCAGCAACAAGAATAACTTCGGTTTTAATTCTGACGTCCATTGCTTTTTCTGATAAAAATTACAGACACTAATCAAAGTGAATTAAAGAAACAACAGATGTTTACATGTTTACTTACTAAAGTGCATTGAGTCAACAGAATTGCTTGCTTAGCTGCCTGGAAAATTTGCTCTTGAACAAATGTACTTTGGTAGTCTGATTGTATGCACCAGGTTTTCCAAAGTGCCAACGAAAATCTTCATTTCCATAAATGCGATAGCACTGTAAGGATCACATTAGAACATCTCTGTAGCTTCCCCGTTCCCATAATCTTACCTTGGGCTAATTCCTAAGAGAGGGTCAATACCAACATTATTTCACTCTATAATGCCATTGCATGGTAATTTATTATTTATTCAATATATTTTGATAATGATGAAAGGCGGTCAGAACGCCACGCTAACAGCTTCATCAACGCCAGTCTGGTGTATTATAATGAGCATATCAGTCAAACTTTTTGCTTGGGTGTGGTTTTATAATTTTTTATTTGTACTCTAGCAATCGTTGGGAAATGTGGTGCAACCTTTCATGACTAGTAACCCAACTCAACGACAGTTATTATAGTTACCAATTCAATATGTAAAGAAGAGTACAATACGGGAAATTCAAACTGACAGACCAGCGAACATACCAATAGAAAAATATATGCAGAAGTACAAAAAAATATACAGCATCAAATGTAGCTTTGTCAGTACCCTCTTACGCCTCTACATTCAAAGACGTGTTCATTACGACTCTAATTTATACTTAGTTAATAAATAAAGCGTTGTGTAAGCTGTTTTCTAAAATATTTTTTGGTAAGCCAAGATGCGGCCAAGGAAAGCAACGAATATCAACATTTTGTGCACGTAATGCTGAGCGAATGCAAAAGCACCGAGACAAAAAGCTTGTTTATGGGTTGGAGCAAACGTTCGTCGAAACGTCGCTGATAAGCCTCTACACTCGTGATTCTCTCCTACTGGCCAATGCTGGGCTCTTCACGAGTGTTAGTGACGTCACCAATGGACGCCGGTAGAGATGTTTTGATGTGATGAATCCAACTCCGTGTACGGGGGTTGTCTCTCGGAGTGTTAGGTTTAGCTCAGCGTTACACCATTACGCTTCTTTAGTTGCTAATCATTACAAGCGTAACAAAGTTTTGATTAAAATTTCAATTAACTGGAAAATTATGAGACGAAAGGTCGCCGTCTCCTATACTGCTCATTTGAGACGGCTACACTAACGACATTTCATTATCTCATTCGGAGACAGAGCTAATTTTCAGACTATTCTCGAAGATACGGCTTAAAATAAATCATTATAGAAAAGGTAACTGCGATAGAACAAAGGGGAATGTTTGCTAGTGTACACATTACAGCTATTACATCATAAGTTTCACGAGAGAGTACAAAGCTTAATTAAAGGGAAGAGTATCAAAGAACAGGGTTCAAAATCGCTTGCCATCTCGGATGACTCAAAGAAGCACTTAATCTTGAAACCTATATAAATACTTACACCAAAAGCAACAGAAAAGAAACGGAATTTAAATACACTGCAATAAATAACGAAAAGTGAAGAGTGCATAAATGAAGACTTTACGGCACGTCTACAGGCAAAAAAGTACAGTATCTCATGTTGAGCAGCAAACCATGCGATGATTTTTTCACATGAACGGGATGGAAGTGTAACAGAAGCCAGAGTCAATCATTGCCTATTTTATAGACCAAGTCTGTATTTGGACAGAATTGTGCCACTGGTTATGTCACTGCCCTGTGGCAAAAATATAAAGTTTTCAATCAAAATGATTCCATGCAAAGATGGGCGGGAACGCTGTCGTAGACGGAAGAATCAGAGCTAGGCTAACGAAAATGCTTGCCAACTGAAGATAAAATTATTGTATTCCTATTCTTACCACCGCATCCACGTCATATGACGTCATCCAAGCAGTAAGATCTAAGATAAAGTTATAGTTTAACTCACGGTACAGAACGTCCATATGGCACAGTGTGATGATTTTTTCATCTTGTCAAGTAGCATCAGTTTTAATTTTGCAAGCATATCGAGATGATTAATGAAGCCAAAATGAAACATTAGAGCGTACCAGATGCTTATAACTCATTTCTAGAGCAAAACAAATAATAAACACAGAGACCTAATGACAATAGTAAGCTCAAGGAAGCTAAAGGCGCCAAAGAAAATATATGTTCTGCACCGAAAAAAACAATGAAGTACCCAAGTTAGTCGAGTCGGTTGGTGGTTGAGCAACGCTGAGTTGCAGTAGCATAAAGGCAATGCAATGTTATGCTAAGTTCAGTCTTGGGATGCAGTGTTTACGGTTACAGCGAATTGTTCGCTGGTAATTACTACCTCTGGGAGCTGGCAAGAAATTGTTATATGAGCGCGATGTTTTGTGTAAGGTTCGTAGAGTAGATACAAGGGTAAAAATCAACTGTGCAAGGTTGTATGCTTGCAAAGGGTATATGCATGCACGTGGTTTGGTACAGCTTAGCCCCTGTATAACGTATATGATGGAGCTAAATTGAGGTGTTAACTTACGAAACCTAGAGACTCCAGATCTCGGGACACCCGCAGACTGGGGGTGCCTTCCGTAGACTACAGGTAGCGAGCAACCACACAGGTACATCAGAATTTTGTATATGAAAAATCAGGTATGAGCTTAACACAAATGATGAGCTACTCTAAGGGTTGCAGGTAGTGAGTGACATGTCCGTCGACTCCCAAATGAAAGGTATTACTAAAATTTTTGACAGTTGTATGAACCTCGAAGCTAGGTCGTGATAGGTTCCTACATAACCAGATGCTAGCAGTTAGGCTATGCCATGAATGTTGAAGGTAGGTACTGACGTATCCCTCGAAATCCCAACTGATCTTTGCTGCACAGATTCTACACTGGGCTGTGCACTCCTTGCAGCGCAAGTGATTACTGCTGGTCTCACTTAAGATAGTGATAGTAACAGTGAAGTAAGTATGTTACATAAATAGTAGCCTGTTCTTTGGCAGTGAATTCTATACGCCACGCCGGTATTAGGGATGGGCCCTGGTAGCTAAATAACATCTGCTACACAACCCGCCGTAGTGCGGCCCTTGATATTCTAATAGCTTCATAATTTAAAAAAAAAAAAACAGAATAACTCCTTAAGCGTGTAAATATTATTTATGATCAGAAATTGGTTAAATTTATTACTCTCGAATACATGTTACACTATCAATTAAAATAACTAACATAACCATGAATCTAGCGGCCATCTCCTTCTAGGAATGGCAAGCAATGGCACTAAAGGATTTTACGAGAATGCTATGACACTGCTACGAGAATGGCAGGAGCAGCATAATTTCAAATGAATTAAATCCCACCTGTCATATATTCCCGTCTATTGTCTAATGAACTGACTGACATGCGCAATGCCAAATAGAACTGATGAACAGAAGTTGATGGAAGTGTAGAGTATGGAACAGACTTGCATACCCATATGATTCAGTTTCATGGAAAGACTACAATAGCGAATCACATGATATCAAAGAGTATAAAAAGTAATTTCAGGTTGGATACCTAAGGAATTTTGCATTTTGTCAATGATATACTTCACTTAGAAGGAATATGTCAAAACTTAAAGGATTCAAGTAAGCAAGGTAACTTTGAAATGGGCATTTAGGTAACACTTACTGCATCTTTGTCGATATACTCCAAGTTGACATCAGGCCCAAATATCTCCCGTATGATGTTATCTATCACTTCATCATCTCTCTTTCTCTGATCCCGCTTCAGTTTGGCAATCAGCTTCGAGTCGAGCTATATGAGGAGTGCAATAAGACGATATTGGATAGGGCTTTGAAATTTCTTATAGTTCGGGTTGTTCCACCCTTCTGCCATGTACCCGCCCCTCCCCATCGCTACAACTAAATCTCAATTCAAGTTCACGTCATATTACATTACCTAATTATTTCACTAGCTTATACTCTACTAGAGCAATTCTGATATAGCTTTCAGGTTCAATATAACTAGTATCCATTGCGGTTTGTCGAAGCTTGTTACTCGTGTTTCCTCACTGTTTTCGAGTTTTCTAGAATTAATGGTGCACAAACGTGAGAACTGAAAGGAAAAAATGCAAATCTTAAACTTCATCATGCAAAATGAACATCATCCATATAAAGCCATTCCAAACTTAATAAAATGCACGCAAGCTGATTCTGAACCCAGCCTTTGTAAGAAGCAGACATTAGCATTTACTGGGGTCTGTACAAGTTACCTCGCAACAGCAGAGATTGTTGAGGGAACCGACAAAACTTACATTTCTGTGATGCTCTGGGAATTGAGAGGATAAAATAGAAAGTATAAATTTTTCTCGACAAAATCTCTGACACGCCAGCCAGGGGCTTCCATACATCCCAATGGACCTCATACATGAACATGATCAAGCTTACGGAAACGCCACAAAAGAAATCACACAACTAGAAGAATTCAACTAGAACTAGAGCAAGAGAAAATAATCACGTCCAAAAGTGGGTAAGGTTTTTTTTTACACAAACGTTCCTTCTTCTAAATGGGAGAAGACAAATAGGGGCCGATACACTGAAAAAGAAAAGCAGGCGGCGAAGTAACGAAGAACCACCAGCGACCGCTCCATAATGGATCAGTCAAGCAGGGGATGTCGTGCACGGCAGCTACAGTTCTCTACTCACACACTGGTGGTCATCTAAAGTATCTATAATGACCTCAGGTACGTTGGCCGCAGTGTTCCGCGATATGGCCCTCAGTTGGCTCTCTTTGGTGAGTGGCTTGCCATTGAGGAGATCTCCGTGAGATGTGTAGGATATGCGAGATGTGTGAGAGGTGTACGAATTGTGTCGTGAGCCGAGATTCGTATAGACAGGCACAATGATGGCTCCATTTTCCTCTGACATGGGAGTGACAGCAGCTGAATCATCAGCGTACGGTAGATGCTCCTGAGCATCGAGATAAGTGGACAGTACAAGGGGCTTCTTGTCCCCAAAACGGCGACCATTTGTTGTTCTCCACGTGAATTGATGAGAACCACGAGACCCTCGTCGGAGGTTGAAGGGCGACCCAGGTAAACTGAGGCTTGCCTGTAAGATATCAATTTTGCACTAGCACTCAACTCGTGGCAACTCTGCTTTTAAAAGCACAGCTAGACATGTTGCACTTCAATACCATTCTAACTATTGTTTTTTCTAAATATGAGTACCTTTACCATGTCGGTAGTTCCTTCGGATAAAGCAGCAATGAGATGAATGATTCTTGTAGATAGATACATCATGCGCAATACCTAATGACAGCAATCCAATGCCATGCCAAACTACACGTCTGGATCTACCTTGTAGATACATCACATCATGCGCCACCTAAATGACGGTTGTCAAATGCCATGCCAAGCTACACTGCCGGATCTAAGTGCTCAACAGACAGCTACAATAATTGACTGTGGCCCTGAGAGGAACAACTAAGATGATGCTTACAAATGGAACAGTGTGGCTGCAGGGAGTGTCATGCGCTATCCTTCATCAATGGTTTCAAACATGCAACTATCTGCGACATGACGGGCAGGCCACCACTACTGACAGACATCGCCCTCTTACTAATACAGAACAGTGAAATTAAACTTCAGATGCTGTAACTACCCCACGAAGAGCAACTTCACTTTTACATCGCTTCCGTATAGAGAGACGTCAGTTAAATTCAAGCTTCCCGAAGTCTCCCACTCCGTGAACTTCTAAGCAACAGATATCCGTTTCAGCTCCTCGTACGCCAATATAATGCCACAAATTTTGGTGTGTCGTATGAGATACTATACGACTCGGGACACTTACTGAACATACAAGTTTCAAAATAACGCGCAAGATATTAGTAATTGCTAACAATGTGCCGGGTATATAATCGCTGATAAAATAAATGACCAAATTCAATTTCCCTTTTATGAAACAATAAGCTTTCCACGATGCTAAAATTAGGATTTCCACTTAACGTGATACCGGAACGTGTTCCGTGTACATGAGACCGTACAAACTTCTATCTTCATCAGGGAGATAACAACGATTGTATTGATAATTCGACACTTTTGGATTATGTACAGGGGAAAACATCCAGCATGCGTGAATCGTCCGGTGTAAAAAAAAAACTATGGTGAGCTTTTCTGCTATTTTAAGATGCAAAGCGGGACGCCGTGGCAGTTGTCTGGCTCCATGGAAGCTTAGCAAACTATAAACATTAGACCAAATTTTGATCAATCTACTAAGTCTTCAGTTCATTCCTGAACGGCGGGTAATAACATCCAGTATATAGCGATAAAAAAATGGTTAATTGTGAATTTAAAAAATAGCGTTATGACAGTACATTATTACCATGGCTGGAAAAAACCGTCGTTTCTAATGGCTTCACGAATGCGACGATGCAATAACTGCTATATATATATGCTGTCTCTGCCGGATAGAAGAACGCTGCAGCAAATTCGTTTAACTATTTAGAATTTAGGAACTAGGAATGTGCTTAGGTCTGTCCATAACACCTTGAGTTGTGCAGCAATTACTCTTATGCAAATAAACCACATGAAAGCGATAGAGGTGCCGCTGCAAAAGCAAAAAGTTAGAAGCGCACAAATTCAAGGACGAAACGCAAACTAAAAACACTCGTGATATAAATATGCTCTCATAAAAATGAAGTGGGAGTTTTTTTAGATAAACGTAAACGAGAAAAAACATGCAAAAATAGGATTTGGAATGGTCATAAAATATTCCAAACCAGGAAAAATAAATTAAATTGTCGGATTAGTAGAAATGAAGATTATAATTAGACGAGCGAAAGGTCATGCATTACAGTGACATCATAGAAGAACCTTACAGTATTATAAACTACTAACTAAGCTAAGAAGCTCTTAGCTAACTAAGTATTTGCACATCAACAGCTACTCTTGTCAGTAGTTGCAGTCGGTAAGCTATACGGTAGAAGTACTTTCAAGCAAATGATAGAAACTAAAAATGTGCTGCGGTGCTGTGCTGGTTGTTACCTCAATTCAAAAGGTCATAGTATAAGTGGTGTGTGAACATCAAGGGTGTGTAAATGTAGTGGAAGAGACAGCTGACTTCACCATACGATCACATAACATGATAGTGTATACGAAGAGCGGAAAAGACAAGAACCTGCATGGCAATTATCATTCTCACGAGCATTTTTCTAATTTAGTGTTGAGTGACGAATAGGTAAAGTGTTCAAACAAGACAATAAGAGCCATTAATGTGAGCATGACAGATGGGTGTCCCTGCTCTACGTGACTACACCCAACTAACAACGATAACATTCCACGCTATGCTATCCATACACGAACATAGATGCATTAAATGAGAACGTTCCATACGGTCATTGCAAATTAACAACTACAGATCAAACACAACTTCCTTAAGTTACAGACTAATAATTAACAGTGTTATAATTTTGAATTGATTGTATGTAAAGAATAGGCGCCACGACAAACAGATTTTGATCTAAAAGCAAAACAGAGGCTGACGCCTGCTGATCCAAATGCGAAAGATTGTTAAATAAAGATCTGTGTTTCATTCTTAGTCGCAGGAGTCTTGATATTAAATGCTTCAACCTCACGCCCGCTACGAACAGTTTCACACGCAAAATACGCACGTGTTCCCGAAATGTCGTAGTAACCGCAGATGAAGTACCGACACGTTTACTACTTCTGTACTAAAAAGTATTGACTGCGGAGTTGCTGCATACGAAATTATTTCAACGGAGTAGCGGGTGGTTATCCCGGCGTCGACGCGATAGCGAGTGTCTTACGATACAATTTTCAGCAACTATATACTGATGGCAAATTTTAAACTCATCATAGTGATACAGTTGACACTCGACAGATGTTTACGTTTCCCAACATTGAACTTGATACTCCACCGACAGTGAAATTTAAACTTATCGATTTGCTTGTACTGGTAAACATTAAATTAAACGTCAGCAATAAGAAATATTGTCACCAATTGTGTCATTGCCCCCATAATGTTTTCAATATGCGAGCAATAGCTGCTGTTTCTATTATTTTTACATTGCAACACGCATATTCCATAAAACTTGTTACCGTACAAGTGTCGAGTAAATACCAACTATTCGTGTCAATATATTTGAGTCTCTGGCTCAATAAGTACTTTAGAACATAAAAACTTCGCCCCACAAGGTGAAAGCCCGAAAATTGCTCCTTAATAAAGAGAACAATTGCAGGAGTATTCGCAGTGACACTAGTTTCAACGAAATTGATTTTCTCTCAGTGTCGGTGTAGCTATAGAAAGCACTTGAATAATATTTTTCAAAATTTTTCGAAAACTTTAACGAAAATCACCCTGTATTCAACAGCCAGGGTTGAAATGCATTCAAAATAACCAATTAAATATAAACCTGCCATAGTTTGTGCTTCCTGAGCCCAGGTGACCCTGATCGAACGCCCCACATGAATGCGACAGCTTGCAAATAACCCGAACGGCGTATGAATAGGTTATTTACAAGGCATTGCATTCATGTAGTGTTTTGGATTTAGATAGTGAGGAATCTTACCCAGAGTGTGTGTCTCACGGTGAAGCACAGGATTTTTGCACGATCCACTTTGATTGATTCTTTGAGTATTTACTCTAAGATGTATGAACATCAACCATCGTTTCCGTATATTATTTTGGTCCAGCTACGAATTGTATCAATCGCGTAAAGCTGTTATGAGCTGTCCCCGTAGAACACTTTAATCTACTTGTACACCCATTAAGCACACCCTCACGTAAAGTTCTGATTTTATTGCAGCCAATTAATAAGCATGACCGTAACTAGCGTCTCGTCTCTCACTCTCCATATATCGCTTCAGTCGAGTTATGGGACGTAATTGTAGCGTTTAGAATTAGTTAACAAGCAGGAACGCTTAACGAGCATCACCTAATAGGGAAGCCTATACTTTGAACAATGCATAGATGCTATCAAAGCAACCTACTTCTCCATCACCACCGTAGCTTCAATCAAGCAGCCATTGTCCCATACTGTTATCCCATTTCAGTTAAGGGGCCTAGTATTCAAGGATCACTTTCATGTTCAAGGGTAAGGTGCTTGAAAATAATTTCGATACAAGTGCAGTTTTCAAACACAACTTAGTTACATTTGAGGAACAATGATATTACCGATGGCAACACTGCATCACAAATGTTTTGTACTGTACGACAAAATGATGTAGCATGAGGCACATGAAGGGAGCGCAGCCTATGGCAAAATAAATTTCGATGTGGCACTGCAAGTAGCTACCAAAAAGCCATTACGAAGGAGCTCATCTAAACAACCCCCAAATTATTACGAAAAAGTTACTTGATGCTACTACACTGTAGTGATGTAGTAAATCTTCCAACCATGGGGATGAAAACTTTATAGCTTCTATCAACCGAAAAAAGAACGACCCATAAAATTTTGGTCACTGGTTCAGGTTTACTACAAACTACATCCATCAACGTCAGAACAACATGGAACAATTGATCCGTCAAAAAGGTCTTGCATTAATCAATACACCATTGAGGTCATGCGTTCTAACGATTCTCTAATACTTCCAAAGAGGGGCATTCAATGTGAGAGGGTAGATGAACAATGCACTCACAAGTACGTTTGAAAAATTATCTCTGAACAGGGCAACGGTGTTCATAACCATGGCCAAGAATACAATGCACCTCAAGAACTAGGAACGAAATATTCTAGACATGACAAGCACCTCGTGAGCATTAACGCAAATTTAAGAATTAAACGAGTAAACATGTACTGTATATTGCAAATCCTATACATCAACACTGCAACATGTATTATACAGTATAGCGAAACACCTAACAACACGATAACAAATAATCGGTTTCAACAATGGTATTTCATCTTGTGTAATAAACTCAGATGTTATTTCATTCAAACAGGATACATACATTTGAAATGCTGATACATGAATTCAGATAATTAAAAAAAAAGCAATTCTTACCTTTCTTCCCTTTGCTCTAACTTTGGCTTCGTTGATGGACTCGCCGCCTTCGCTTCTGATGGACACTTTTTCTTTGTTGTCATCGAGCCCTCTTTGACTTACGTAGATCTCATAGGACTGACAGGAGAACTCAGACGGACTCTTGGCTATGCTGCCTGGGTCTCCCCCACCCATGTCATCAGGAGGGCGACCGCTCGTTGCTCTGTTCATGGCCGCCTCTGCTGCTTCTTCCGCTTCCTACAAGTAGAAATTTGTCAAACTAATCATTAGGCTCTGCTTTTTCGATTCAAAACCAAAGTGTTGATACCCATCTCTACGTACAGGGGCCGCCTAAAGGACTGATACGTTAATAAAATTCCCCCCCCCTCCAATTTCTGACAATGGTGATTGAAAGAAAAGAAATGAACAAGAGATGAGCGGTATGTAAAGCGAAGGCCGGCGACATAGGTTTACATACCCACAACGGTTAGAAATAGTCACGGAAACAGAGGCAGCGCAGAACAAATAAATGTCTGCCGAAGACACAAGTTGAGAAATAATGGTCTTTAATGTATGTGTTTCTCGACATGATTTTCAATTCGTCGTACCGTACGTAACTTACGAGTTTTTAGTGCTTACCACGTACAAACATTGGTGTAAATTGAAACGCTATAAATACACGGCAGAACTAAAATTTTAGACACAATACACTCCTGTACAAGACCATCAAGCTGATCTTACTCTTAAAGCTTCCTCTTCAGCTAACGCAGCTTCTTCTTCCTCTTCCGCTTTCTTCTGCAGTTGATCGTAAGACATGGCGACGATGGCCAAAATGAGATTCACAAGATAGTATGAGCCCAGGAAGATGATGAACAAGAAGAACAAAATATGCCACGGCCCGGCAGCTCTCAAAACCTGGAAAACAAAATAATGACTCCGTTGTATCACTATTTAATTATTGTTACTATGCTATGATTCTAATGACTGTTACCGTCATCATTATGGCTATTATGAGTATTATCACCAATTTTATATTCCGAGTTCAAGATTCTCTAACCAATGCATTCACTGCATTCGAAAGTGACGAAGAAAGAGATATGTAGTATGTTAGGCGATAGTAATCAAAATTACAAAGCAAACGCCGGATAAATAAAAGAAAAAAAACTCGTGATATCAACAACGGTATGCGTTACAACATGGCCATGGATGCTACTGACTGTAGATGGAATAGGCCATTGCCAGACTCAGACTATTCAAGACTTGCGTCAACCGCTGACAAGAATAAGCTTCACAAAAGAAAACAAAGAATAGGAACATCGGAGACTGAAAAGTGTTCAGAGCAAGAGGGACGGCATTGAGATTCTTTCTCTTGTGCTGACGCTTGTGTTGGGATTGTTCAAAGTTTCAGCATTCTCTAGCCCACATTTTGATTCCTATTATTTTAGTTGCAAGTTTTAGTCTCCTGCAGAGCAGAGAGCAATTGCAGATCAATCTGGTCTCCTGGTAGTGGCTAACACTTACAAATATTAGGTGAACATATATATATATATATATAATTGTTTTTAATGGTAGCAGCCGAATCCAAACCTAAAAACGGAACCAACGAATGGTATTTATTTTTACAACTGGTTATGCAGGGTTATATTATACAATCTTACGCTCAACTTACGAGCGGACTTTCAGCTCCCACATCGTTCAACTTAGTACTTGCCAGTGGCATCTTGGACAACGTCTTTCATTCTGTAATTGGGACGAAGAGCGAGTTGACCGTCCTCTCATTAGTCGAGCACGTGATCATGTATTGTGGTCCAGGCCTTACAGTGTTCGCTGGAGCTCAAACCGTGGCCGACACTCCAGCTACTGACCACACATAACGTGAGCAGCACAATTTCCATTAAGGAAGTAGCGCAGAAAATCGCCGCAGGCACCGCCGCATAAAACAGAGTGAGGGCAGAGCAGCAGCAGCACACGGCACTTAATGCAGAGGGTACCGAGAGATGCAGCGCCGGGCTGCAGTACGGCAGCACTGGCTCCCGTTCTATCGCCTTTAACTTGCTCTACAGACTTGAGCTCTCTCACACATACACGCGCCGCCAGTATCATGAGTCACACACAGAGTGCAAAGCTCTCGTAGTGCAAGCGAGCTTTGTAGTTCAGTTAACTACCAGTGAGCTGTCGCTTCTTCCTCTTACCAACAGCGAAGTACTTACCCAAGTGAGTATTGCTCCCTTTTGCTTTCATCGGACAGAAAAAATGCTTCTGAAGGTATTTCATACATCCTCTGGATATAGCAAGTATATCAACCGCTTTCTATAATCATAATGAAATGAAAACTTAGTCGCAAGTCGGCTCCAAGTGCGAGTTCGAGACAGCGAATACATCAATCAGTGTAGCGCGATGGCACCAGCTGCGGCTAGCTTACCTCCAAGACACTACAAAGACTATAATTTACAGAAGTAAATATGAACTGATACAATTCCCTACAAAAGATGTTTTTAACAGACATAAGGCTCTTTCGTCGGTACTAACAGTAGAAAAAAAAAGGAAAATGCATCACTCAAGCGGCATAGGTGTATATGACTGGTGTTATGAAGCATTAAATGGTATTATAAATTACTGACAAGTGA
This sequence comes from Parhyale hawaiensis, assembly GCA_001587735.2. Taxonomy (NCBI): domain Eukaryota; kingdom Metazoa; phylum Arthropoda; class Malacostraca; order Amphipoda; family Hyalidae; genus Parhyale; species Parhyale hawaiensis. Next base: position 3,222,629 of record LQNS02278083.1, on the reverse strand, counting down.
CGTTATTGTCAGCAATTTATAAGACCATATTATGCTTCATAATATAGGCACAAAATCTTCTTAAGGGACAAGCTGTCGCAAGCCTCGTATTATGATTGATGGTAGATGTGCCCAAAAACAACACAAGGGAAAAAAATTCCTAGCTGGTACAAGATATCAGCGAGGATGATCGGTAGATGTGCAGAAGCCTTACCGACTGGAACAAGCTTTCTAGAATGTCATGAGTCGGTTGGATAAGAGAAATTCTAAAGAGAAAACAAAATAGGCACAAAATCTTACCAGCTGGTACAAGCTCTCCCAAAAGTCTTGTGTCATGAGTCGAAAAGATGACAGAAGAGCCCAGGAGAAGCTGTCGAACGATGTGTAACCGTAGTTAGGATTTTTACCATACCCTTGAAGGCAAATGTAGCCCAACATGCACTGTCTGTAAGGAGTACAAGAATCCAACTTGAGTAGGATAACTACTGTTGTAAAGTACCCTACACTTTGTTCCACATAGGCATACAGCAACACTTCCTCACCTCTAGGAAGATCATTCTTTCATCATTACGAAATTAATTGATTTACTGACACTGTCCTAGATGTGGGACAAAAGAAACAAGTATTACTCGTTACTAATACGAAGAAAAAAATCTGCGGCAGCGGTAATGGGTTAACACGTTGAATAGAGCAATAGACTGGAATACTTTCACAGTGATGTTCCTCATTTCAATCTAGGAAAAGAATATGTGCTGCTGTATTTATAATAGTTTTTGTCAATGACCAAAACCGAGATAAAAAGTACAGCGAGTGTGGCTAAATGATGCGTGTCTGTAAAAAAAGGTATATATAATTACAATACTGTTTCTTGCAACAAAAAAAAAATGGGCCGCCAAAGCTAATAAGAATACTGAATTTTGGAAAAAATAGGAGAAAATAAGAAAGTACCTAAAGAGAATCATAAGAAATTATATGAATGAAACACCACTGTGTTTTTTGTACAAAGACTACTTTGTCTTTTTAAACAAAAAATACAAAGCATTCAAAGGTGAAACGCAACATGTCAGCACGTTACCAAGAACTGTGCGCGCGTCTGTACATACAGTATGTATGCTCTAGATGACAAGGTAATCAAGAGGCAAGAGGATTAGCTATCATAGAAAAATACAACTGTATTCAATCTTTCAATCAATATGACTGCAACTGAAATGACATAGCATTCCATTCTCACAAGGCAGTAGTACAACATGTAAACGCAAAATTGTATTACACCACAGACTTCTTTTTCGGACACAACTGTCCTTTCCATATTCACGATAGCGCACATAAACTACAAAGAAAGTAAACATTGTCATCTGAGTTGCAATCGTATAAATAATGTTTTAACAAGTCCATGATTTGGAAAATAGCAGTGAGAGGGACAATCAACTCCCCAATACCACACAATGTTTAAATTTTCTCTCAAGGCGGGTCCACACGATAGCCAAATGAACGGAGATTCGTCAATTCCACGTCCGAATGCGTTAATGGGTTGTTGCGTCTGTATAATTAATTAACTAGCACAAAGGCGTAGAGCTCTCCCAGTTCTAGTTCCCTTCGAATTTGGAGAGATTTCCGAAATGTAACTAGCGGCGACACTTACGGAGCAAATTAATTTTATGACTACCATTTGACTATCATACTTAGGTAGACGCGCAGTTGTAGCTATTTACGTGAGCTTATTAAAACATTGGGCTGAGGACTGAGGAAACTCATTGATTTGATCTTGCAAACCCGCCTTTCGTTGCCTGTTAAAAACAAGGCGCTTACTGGTTCAGCTTGAGAAATTCTGAAGAGAGAAGCAGTGACCGCTGCTGCCTTCAATCAATTAGAAGGTTTATCAGCCAGGTGTGGCTACCACCTTCTCTCTCACCAGTCAGGTTGAAAACGAAGACTGGCGAGAGAGCATGCAGTGCAGCCTCAGAAAACACTCCTTTTCAGGGTATGAAAATTCATCCAGTTATAATGCTCGGGGTTAATGCTGAACACACCAGTGAGAAAGCATCTCCATCACACTGGCTTTCCACCGTAGTAAAAGTAGCAGGGTTTATTACAAGATATGCACTCTTAAAAGTCAAGGAAAACACTTCATTGCAACACTAAGGACTGAAAAATGCAACCCATGAATAAGGGATAATGAAAACGTTTCCAAAGGGCTATCACAGTCTACGTTATGTCAAAAGATATGAAGTGGTAACTAAAACTAGTACAATATTTAATGGTAAAAATTTTCACTTTATGCAAAAAATCCATTGCAAGCAGTAATAAATACTACAAGATTTGAATCACTAATGTCAATATACACTCGGGGAAGGGTAGGTTATCTCAAGCATTTGCTGGGAAAATAACAAGCGAAATGTGGGAAGAGGCAGACAGAAAAGTGAAAAACCAGACATATTAATAACAGGATAGGCGTTACGCACCTGAAAATCTGCAACACATTTTTAGTGAGACTGGCAGAGCTGCGATTAAGATAATGACATGGAGGAACTATTTCCTACACCCAGACAAAAACGAATCAGCAGAGCTCATGTTATGAAGAGCTCATTTTTTCCAGGTAAAGTCCAAAGTGAGCGTGCTACGACAGCGACAGTATTGTTTAGTAAGACGGGCAGTTTGAGGAGGCACCACTATGCTTTAGAATGTTTAGATTGTTACCTTATGAGGCAGAAACCTTGTGATAAATAAAAATCAAAGCCTGACCCGATAAGTTTCAGAGCGCAACATGACTAGGACGAGCTATTTACCCTCTAATACAGTTAAAAATACAAAGGAAGAGAGTCCACTGTAATGCAAATAGAGAACCCCATTGACAAGCCCTCATAAGAGGAGCACGTAAGCACGCTCAACTAGTGTTCTAATTTGGAACAAGAAGCCTTTGATTTGGAACCATTTCAAAGGCAACCTTGTGCTATGTAATCCAAGACTACAGAAGCGTGTTGTAAATAGACACAATATTTGTTTCAAAGTTGATGGATCCTAAGTTTTTGTTAAGAAATTAGCGAGTTAGGAGAAAATATTGAATTTTACTGGTCAAGATGGTGGTGCCAAAGAGGCGAAATCATAGGTGAGATTAATTTCAATCAATTGACTGAAGTGAGGCACACATGGGATTCGCGGCTTGTGCAAGTGAATAGGTACGGAATGGTAGAAAGTCTGATAGCTCCTAGTAAGCAGAGGGAAAGCCAAGTTGAAGAAATTGTAGGACCTAAACTGGGATTATTTTGGACGAAAGGAAATGGAGTAACTTCACCGTAAAACAGGCGATGGGACAAAAATTAAAGACACAGTATACAATAATGATTTCAAACCTGGTTCCAAGGCAATCAACTTTCAAAAATTTCAGTGAAAGAATTCCACATTATTTTTGTTGCGAAGAGATATAGAGTAGAATTCTTTGGGAAAAAACACTGGATAAAAGAAAAACACAAGTAAAAATTCTGCACATGTTATGAGATCTATACGAACAATTCGTTGACAAAATTCGGGCAGGGAAAAGTAGTTCTAACTTGGCACATCATAAATTGCAGAGAGGTATATTGGAGAAGCACTCTATTCATGGAGCAAAATAGCTAGGGAAAAAAAACATTCCATCGGCGATGTGCAACGGAGCCATTTCCCATATACTGTGACAGTGCCGGGTGGCAAACGGACGTGAGAAGAGAAAAGAAGGGAGATGCAAACATAAAATTTAATTCAGAAGACTGAGGTGAGCAGCATAGAGGTGGTAGCAGTAGCAGCAGGAGCAATCCATAGCAAAATCCAGCTAGGAAAATCGCCATAACATCAACGGTTGCACGTTTGACGCACTTTGGCAAGATTTCCCTGATTGGCTTTCACCGGGTAATCGCGATGGTGGAATGTAACCCTGGTAGGAATTCTGATCGCAGATCTATTTATACTCGAAAAGGTAGACTAACTGTCGCAGTAGCGCACTGATCGTCGAGGAGTACAAAAGTAGAGGAAAAAATTCAAGTTTTATCACTAATTTGATATGCCTAAGTGGTATGTACGACTTTTGGGCGAGGATTAACAAGCCTCTTGTTTGATCTACATATGATGAACAATTATTACTAAACCATTTATGTACTGAAATTCGGTTCTCCTACGTATTTTTGTTTATTTTTGCGGGTAAAAACCTTTTTAGTGACAATAATAATTCATTTCTGTACTGAATTCAAAACCCATAAGTTGCGAAAAACTTTTGGAATAGCCTTGGAGATGACAGTTTTTTTTTGGTGGAGGGAAGAAATGATACATTGTTTTTGATAAATAAGAAGTGATAACAGTGCCAAAAGATACTGGCAGCAGCAAACACGTGAAGATACATATCAGTGGGAGAGTGATGCAGCATGTTATCCAAGAACTACAGAATCTAATAAAAAGTAGTTTTTCGTCTGTCAAAGTCTGAATTGCCAAAGGATATAAACATGATTATTTTGATTCGTTAAAAGGCAGAATCTTTTTTACGATTAGGATAAGTAAAACGGGAAAGATAGGACTAACGCAGTCTTCGATGGATCATTTCTATTTAATCATTTCCTCTGATGAGCTTGCAAATGTTCTAAGTTTCAATTCTAAGCGTTCCATTCGCCAATTTGGATAACGTTTCATGCGTTAACAAACGTAATCTGTTCGTTACTAATGCAAGAAACTCGATCAAAAGTTGCGAATGGAACGATCAGGATTGAAGTCCGGACATGCAGCAGCTAATCGAATTAAATATAACCTCGACTGAAGTTGGGGAATCGGAGACGCCTTAAGTCACGTATTGCACCCGCCGTAGGGCATCCGAGTTTGACCTGCAAGTCAGTAAATACTGCCTCAAGATCGGCGACCAGAGCCCCTGCCAAGCCCCACCGCATCCACAAAAGGGCAATAAGGCACAGACAGCTAAGACAGGAAACAATTAGGACGGTTAGCTGACTCTGTCGTATTATCCTCCGTTACATTGAAATGGCATGAAGCGCAGTACAAAGTGTTGCCGCACTGGCATGAAGCGCAAGGGATTGACACACACGCACACACACAATGGAGGTAGACATCTTACCCTGCACCACTACTGTTGCCACATAAGGGGGGGTAGGCGTCATTCTCCTCATCAAACTCCCAATTAGCTGCAAAAAAAAAAATCAGAGGCAAGGAAAACTTAGCAAATTTTTAAGCACCGATCGAGGACGACAGAAAAATCTACGATCTTGTGCAGAAAAAAGTCCCATTTTTGTACGGGACGGCACAATTTTCCTCTGGATCACACAGAGGCAAAAATATCATGGCATGCCACTCTTGAGATAGCCTAGTACACCTAATGTTACTGCAAGCTAATGTTTAAGGGAACTCACAAGCATTAGAGTTAGCCACATCATATTTTAGGTTGAAATACACAGAATATAAGGTTTAGCACATCACTTCCAGTGGCGGCCAGGTTTCTGATGACTTCACATGGGCCGTGCGGCAACTGCTTCGATCGTATCAACTATCGCGCATGAAAATCTACCTTGAAATCCCATTCAAGTTATTGGATTCTGAAGTAAATTTTTCGCCCTTGGATTCGTTAAGCTAAAATTTTGCTCCCTCCCGAATATCTTTATAGAGTCAGAATGCAATGGCGTGGACTTTCAGATGTACATCTGACGACGATGCTTCTGCCTGAAAAAATCAAGCTTTGGTAACCCGAAATTAATTCGGTACATGATACAAACGTGTCTTTGCTATACGAATAGCATTCTTGAGTACGGGCCACATACGAGAATTCATACATTTAAATGCTTCATGCTACGCAAGAAGGGCCTCACTAATCACGACAACGCCGTTTCATGAGACCAAGAAGGAAGCAAGCACAGTATGAGACATATACTTTCCAAGATTTGATAAGAGAAAAAAATGGGAGAGCTAATGTCACGATAATTACATTTCAATAGTCACGACGGTACATGGAAAGTGTAATGGCGTGGGCTGGCCAGACTAGGAACAATATTAGGAGGGAAAACTAAGAGGATAAAACCTAAGTGCGTTGTAGCGAACATTTCACAAACACATTTTTCATTAACGAAGGCGCACTAAGATTACACATTGAGCAACCTTAACGATAAGCTCTTTAATATCATTAACCCGTGTATTTGCGTGTGATGAATATTTTAGTAATTTTATTATATTATCATTATTATTAACTCATTATTAATATGTATGGTGGACACTGTATGCATCCATTTCATTCTCTCATAAGCTATGGAAGTTAGTTAAGATTCACTAGTAAACGAACTTAACGAAGAGACCCAATGAAGACACCAGAATGGCCATTTCCCTAATGCAGTTATACCAGTACGTCTAATAGTTCACTATTGCATTCTAAGGAAATATTACAAGAGCTAAATCATGCACACTGTCATCAGCTACTATAGAAGAAACAACGATCCCCAGCACACTTTATACAAAATTGTATATAAACAATCTATGCACTGAACAACTTCTGCGCGCAAGTTCTGAACAGCAAAATGCATTATCAATTGAATGGGGTAACTTTCATTCAGTGGACTCATCACCGCACTTCAGTGAAGAAAGAATCTGCACCGTCGCGTGGACTTGTCAACGTTCTTCGTCAACTAGAAACGTTGTAATGCGGAGGTAATTAGAGTTTACTAACATTTACAAAACATGACCATAAAGTTAAATCCTGGTTTGAATATCCGAAGATTTCTCAGGCACATTGTGTTCAGTTACCAAAGTGTACTAAAACCTCCGCTGACGTACAGTACACACCTGACTTTTGTACGGGTATAGAGAGGTTGAAGACGAAATTTACCCCTATATCAACGCATCTTGCAGTTTAGTACTGGATTACTGAAGTTCTTCAGCTTAGTATTCTAATATATATGTATATCCACGACATTCTAAATACATTCATATACAAATACAATAATTTCAAACAAGTAAACAAGTTATTTCGGGTATAGTATTATGTAGGTCAGTATATAAAGCTGTCATGATGAACGAATAAATGACAAGATGGATTAATTTTAGTGTTGGTGAATAAATTTGATTAATGTTGTTAAAACAAATAAAATATACATGTTCTGTTTGGCAGTGGAGTGATGGAAAAACGTGTGTAACCAAATAAAATGCTTAAGGTATAATTCTGTATTTCGATACACTTACGGTAAGGAATTCTGTAATAACTGGGAGACATTTGGCAGCCAGATGGAATTGTCATATGCAAGTAAATATAAATGATGTTTCGATAAAATCGAGATATTTTAATATTTTCAATGAAACCTCATTAATTAAACATAGAAAATCATGAGATAGGACTATGTAGAATCACTCTGTTCAAGAAAAATAGAATAACTTTAGACATAGCACTTTCTGCTACGCATTCAAATACAAGTTCAAGGGGCAACTAAGGTATTTTTTGTTAACATTGCATTTAGCGTGATACACAGCACCTGATTTACATCAGATAAGGTAGAGTGCCATTAGCCAGGGAATAGAGTGCAACAAAAATTAGTCCGTAACACAGTCAGCAATGAATTATAACTTCAAACTCTCGAGCAATATTCAAATAACTGGGAATGAATAGTTAAAAGACGAAAAGAGTTGTCGAAACTTGACAAATTCAGAAATGATATGAAGAGGGAAAACAGAGGTGAAGTGAACCTTAAGGAAGGGAAGAGGGGAGAGTGAGGAAAGTAATAGTAACGTTATGGAGGACATTCATCATACATCGACACAAAATGAAGATCAAGAGCTGATGGTGACAGACTGGGAATTAATAAGGAAAACGAAAGTGATGGCTGGGCCGTAAGTGGATAATAAAAAAGGAACGCCACCTGACGACAGTGAAAACATGTAAAACGGCACAAAACAAAGGATGGCCTCTAATTGATAGAAAAGAGATTTCAATATGACTAAAAACGAGGATTTCTAAAGAAGAGATGATACTATGTGAAAATGGTTTTAAAAAAGGACACTTGAAGAAATAGAAAATATTATGACAAATGGATGAGACCAGAAATGCCACAAGCAGCTATACTTACACTTATTCCCGTTGTGCAGTTCGTACTCGGCGAAAGTCCAGTTTTCTCTACTAAAATCGAATTTCCTGATACACTTCTGAGACAGAACACCCATATAAATTTGAAGGCCGAGCAAAGCAAACACAGAGAGCGAGAAAACGGTCAAGATGATCACATCCCGCAGGTTCTTCACTGATTCTATCACAGCTCCCACGATGGTCTTCAGACCTGCGCGATGCAGAAGAAATGTGTGAAGAGTTAGTGATACACGAAGTTTTATCCTTAACCATGTCTTACTCAAGCTCCGCCGTTCCGCTACGAGGAGCCAGTGTTCTTGTGTATTCCTAGAGGAGAACGTGCCCCTACACATAGGTAGCACAGCCTGAGTTAGATCTCACTGATTGCATATGTTCCCAATCTGTTGATTTTTTTGAAAGGTTGTATTCAGGGCAACATTGCCACAATAGGCAATTCATAATTAATATCACAAAACTGATAACTGGAATAATTTTGCACAGATCTATGCATGGGGCTCCTGCCGTCATCACCAGCGAGGGAACGTATGTTGCTCTCTGAACTGCGACCATGCAAGACGATTCAGTCATAACGCCTGCCTATCGATAACATTGGTGATCTAAATGTTGGGAAAAATAAGAAACAAGCTGTTTGTTAAGTAAACTCTTAATTCCAGCAATGAAAGGAACAGCAAACAGAAACACAAGGAGCAGAAGAAAGGCTATCAGTAGAGTACCTAGAATGAACGAAGCAAGAAGAGGGTGGGAAGAAAAGATCTCCCGAAGGCTTAAGAAAACTTTAAGTGGCCAATAGAGGCCCCATAACAGAGGACGGATGATCTTTTTATAACGAAGCGCACAGAATTGTTTTTTTACTGATCTATTTATGTATAAATAACACGAAAACTCACCGGGCACGATGGCGACGGTTTTGAGGGCTCTCAGCACTCGAAATGTTCTGAGGGCCGACAAATTTCCGAGGTCGATACCCATTGTCACATAACTGGGGAAAGAACATACGATTATTCATTACAGGATTTTAAATTCTTCTCTATTTTCAGCCTCACTAGAATACATTAGATGTAATAATACGAGGAAAAAGAACAATGGGCAACCCAAGCTTGATTAAGGGATGATCACGTGCAAACCCAGCGAACCGGGAAGTGAGAAGTAAAATGTACACACAGAGAAGAAAAAAGATATTCGGATACCGTAAATAATGTTACTGGAACCTAAAAGTTGTTATATTCCTATCGAGTTAGGTAGCTGCGGAATACATCAAAAGAACTAAAACTGTAGGTACTAATACTTACGCTAAAAGTATTACGACGAAATCTAGCCAGTTCCACGCATCTCGTAGGTACGTGAAACTCTCTAAGATAAATCCTCTCGCCATCACCTTGACTCCCGACTCGAATGTATAAATGGCGGTGAAGAGAACCCTGAGCAGAACCAGGAAATAATCAACACAGAATAAATGGAGTTCTAAATAAAGAATAAGTATATACCATACACTATTGTATTTACGATATCTCTATCACGCTTAGAGGCGAACAATAAGAACACTGCTTTGCTATCTCATCTGGTGCTCTAGTTCGTGTCAGGCTTGAGCGAGACCACAAGACTAGGGTCACGTGACATAGGTACGAACCAGCCTGCCTATTTAAGAGTTTTCTTCTGCGATGTGATGAGAAAAATTAACTTTTTTGGTGGCATCGTGTCACTGAAAAAATAACGGATGACTTACGAATGAGCGTTAAGAAGTTCTGAACTCTTAACTGCGTAAAGTATTCTGAACTCTAACTTTTCTTAAACTTGATACTTTTTACTTCGTCAATGAACGGCTGTCACAAAGAATGTTCACATCAGAATTTGCTCCATTACAGTGCTAAAATTTTAATGCTTGGACTTGGCAAAATCGTGTTATATTATGAAGAAAATGTGAATGATTGCCTATACAGGTAGATGATTAGTGAATGCGACAAACCACTACTATAAAATAAGAAATGTGTGACTTTCAGGAGTTCATAATTGAGATAGCTTGTACAAAATCTTCACTCGGATGTCTCAGGGAGCTGAGCTGAAAAGATGTCCACCTGTCCTTATCGGGTATATAAGCAAAACTTCATTAAAGAAAAAAAAACACCTGTCCAAAATACTCACTCCGAAGCCTCAATGAGCTCAGTGGATGGCCTCATCATAAGAGCACAGTTGGAGAGGATGGTGCAAATGATGAAGAAATTAAACAAGGGGTGGATGAGTATGTAAATTGCTGTACGTCTAAGGGGGCTGAATGGACTGAGTAACCACATGGCGTCCGTCGCTGAAAACCTGAAGATATCTTTGCCTTTGCTGACGACCGTAAACATCTGAAACAAGATAGAATCTTTTAAGTAAACTACCTAAATAATCTAATATTAGAGAAAGATAAACTTTCTAAGATTATTCTACAGTATGTGGAACTTTAAGCATCCATACAGCTACGGCAATGGTGGTTACAGAGAGAAATAAGAAGGGACATGTAATTTGTCCAGGAAAGTGGGGAACCCAACCGCGGAACGTCCACACATGTATAGGAACAGCGAGTCTGGAAAGGAAAGAAAGAACAGAATAAAGATTTCCGTGAACGTAAGAAAAAAAGGAAACAATTTGGGCACGGAGAGATCAATACCGGCATCCGATAGCATAGCTTCGGTTTAGATAGCCTTTTGGGGCACGACCCCCACTCTGTAGAAAGCAACCAAACGTTAGAGCCTTTCGTTTCAGTGGAATAATGAAAACAGCACTTCGCAGTAGCCTATACCTATGAATTGCTAAAGTTTATGCACAACCTAGCAGAGTTTACGACCGCTTAAACTTTGGGGGCGGCCAAAAATTCTGCTAGGAGAAGCAAAGCAGCGCCAGAGTAGAGATGAGGCTCACGCACCTTGAAAGGTCTCGGTAAACTGCAATTAAACGCGCGAGCAGCGGCCGCTTAGATTTGGGAGAGCAGAGCAAACAAAATCTAGCGGACGATTTAGCCAGCGACGCGGGAGACGTTAGGGATCTCAGAGTTTTATTGATTTTGGTAATGTAAGTGATGATTGTTGATTATATTACAAGTTTAAAGCATTCGTACAATCGTGATCCAAAGAAAATACAAGACACACACAAAGGTCAAGTTACACCTATGGAGAAAACATAAGCCATGTAACCAAGCTACGCATCAAGTATGTGCAAAGTTCTGGTAGAGAAGTGATGGTAACCAAAGATAAATAAATGCTGTAAGAAGTCCAAAGCGTGACACTTCGTGGAAGTAAGATAAGCTGAATTAAATTCTCGTTCGATAGCGATAATACCAAAAAATATTATGAAAAATAAACGGTACCAAGAATCAAATGTGTGCGAGCTTATGACACCACGCCGCGTATTCACGGTAAAATGAATCTTCTGCGCAGTAAGGTTTATGCCAGTCATCGATATTGGCTAAAAAAATAATAAATAAATGACGCATCTGTCGGACGCAACGACAGCTTGTCCGCATAGCCACCCAGGACCAGGGGAAGAGCCGACACAGGGAAGGAGGAAGGAAGCAGAGAGAGAGAAAAACCCACCGAGGAGCGAGAGGATGAGGAAGGGGGTGGAGGTTTCACTAAAGAGGAGGGGCTTCAATGAAGAGGACCCGCCTTACTCCCACACCCTGGTGAGAGACACATGTGCTCCTTGCAACCAAAGGCGCGAGCTCTCAAAGTCTCCCGACTCTTGGCCATGGCCATGCAGCTTAGCAAATTCGGCGTATACCTACACTTGTAAGAACGCCTTGTAAGAACGTAATTTCGCTACAGATGCTGACTTTATAGTAACAGTAGTTTTTACTGATTAATTATTATCATGGGGAGTCGTTTAAGCTTCCTTGGATAACTCGATGGAAGTTTTAAAGACAAAAAGGAGGAGACATAGAATAATGTTGAAAAAACACGTTGAAGCCATGCACGGAGGAGGATTAACGCCCACGGATACAGTAAGTCAGGAAAGAAGAGAAAAAACAAAGCAAAGCCCCATCAGTAGCAGTATAAATTTAGAAAGAAGCAAAGTGGGTACAGAAGAAAAACATTTCGATGGCTGCTCTAGGGCCAAAGTCGCCAATGGGGGCCCCCTGGATGCACGACTCCGCATAACATAGGATTGGCAAACCTAACCCTACGGTTTATGACCCCAGAAGGGTTTTTATTCATTAAAGCTAGCGAGTTGTACCCTCGTAACAACTCTTTTATCGCTAACAGTATCTAGATTTTAGCTTACTAAACACAGAGCATCGTTTTTCACATGGAACTCAGGTGGATTCTCTAAACGGTGAGAATGTCGTAGGAACTGGTGTATGTTTCTCAAATATACATGTAGATAGCAAGTTAGAGCCAACGGGAACTAGTAACCAAGGGGGAGCATAAGCATTCTCACTAGTGCCAAATTTCCGCACGCGAAAGGTTAATGTTCAACTCTTGAGTAAGAACGAGCATACATATGAACAAACCGGAGCTGTGCTGACGCTGATAGCTCTTTAGTCTGTTCTCTCGTATACCTACATTGAACTCTCAAGGGCCCTGATATCTTAAATTCTCCTGAAGGAGTCAATATGAACGGTGACTGTGCTGTGATGCAAGCAGCCGGGCCCGTATACGCCAACTGCATTCAAAGCGTCTTATTTCGGTGAATATCAACTCGCTGTTTCTGAGATAGCAGCTTTACCAGCTACAGCCACTCAGCTAAGGCATAATCTTTATACCAAGTATGGGTAAGGAATCGTATGAGCATGAGTATGTCTCACGCGTAGAATTAATTGCTTAGAAGAAAAGCAGTACGCGTCGAATGCCAGAATGAAGGCCGTGCAATAGTTCAAGAAAGCTAAGCAAAGGCAAGGGAAGCCTAAAACGGGGAGGTACTGGCGATCCTCTATTAGTGCGGTCTGTACGGATTAACACTAGTCGTTATTCATGGGATTCCCGCACTATAAGGAGCTGCTCAGATTTTTATTTGCAGTGCTAGTTGAAATATTGTTTGTTTACACAATTTCTAATGCGCTTCACATTTACTTTTATTGCTCGAACTGTGCTTTCAATAATGTTAAAGAACATTACGTTAAAGAATATGTTAATGTGTTAATCAAATTAGCAATGAGTGATGTAATGTTCCGTAGTTTGTCCTCAGTAGCAATCGGCAACAACACGATATACATTTGGACAACTATGTTTGTGCTCCAACACCCAGACAGCTCTTTAAGGAAGAGAACAAAAAGGTTCCATGAGTTTTAGATGGGATGCTATACATCGGACAGAACATCTTTTCGCCAGCAAATCAAAAAACTGAAGGTTAGTGAAACAATTGAAGCGACTTTTCAAATAACCGAGATTTAAATTAAACCTCAGATAAGGTGTAGTCCTCTTGTTTCATAGTAAAAATAAGCTCCTCTTAGAGTAAAATTCTGTTATTTTAAAGGGTAGGAGATACCTTAACCTTCAGCAATAGATATTTCCAGCCACCTCCTTTCGGTTTCACGCACTAGCTCCCTCTTCTTTACAGACCCGGGACCACACTACGCAATCGCACGCTCAACTCGCACAACGCTAAACTCAAGTACTTTGCACGGTATCTTTGCTACCAGCTTAACGACTTTCGCTGGGTATCACCCCGACGTGTGAGCGGCACGTGTGCTCAGAAGTTGAGCGTACAAGGGCATAGTGGGCGCAGCATCACACGGTATGGCCCGGTTTGTAGAGTGGGGAGCTGTCGTCGGCGACAGTTCGTCCGTGGTTTGCATGTAGAGCAATGCTTTGCTTTCGTGACTGCGGCTAGTTAGGTAGAAGCTCGCATGGATACCAGGGGGCGCATAAGTATTCAGGGCAGTTATAGTGCACTGCGGCACACACAGCACCTAGTGCAGATCAATAGAGCTCTGGGGCTGCTCACCACTGCACACACACACACACACACACACGCTGTCTGACTAGCTCATACCACAGCCCTTACTGCTGCTGCTCGCGCTTACAAAGCCTTTGGTGTAACAAATGAGCAATGTTACACGTCCAACTCACCCATACCCACAGCCCTTGTTGCTGCACGTCCCTACATATCGACGCAGCTGTGATACACTCAGCCAAGTTATGGATAATTGTGCTAAAAATGAGCCTAGTTATACGGCTGACTGAGTTACTCGTACAACAGTTTCACATTCCCTTATATGTGCACAGCCATGTAGCCATAATATTATAGCTATAATTATATTATAATCCATCGACTCGCTCGTACCATGGCCCTCCCTGCTCCATAGAACAATAAAAAAAATGTTTGTTTTGGCTTCTTCCTTCAGTACATATTCCGCTGAGACTCTGTAAATAGGAGCACGAGGACGTAGCGAATTAAGTGGGCGTGGAACGTTCTGGTCTGTAAGTAACTTGCAAAAAAATAGAAATAACGCATGAGTAATGTACCTTTCTTATTCACATTCCCAAAGCATACGGAAGTTTAGTCGCAAAGACATAGACATTGGAGCCGTATTGCAAACGAACGCAGGGCCAAGGTTTGACAAAAAACATTTAAGGTGTGTCTTTAAAATTATCAGAAAACTTGATTATAAACAAAAAATCTACAAAAGTGGTCGCGATGACTGACATTTACTTTGACCCGCCAAATACTCCAGTAGCTAAAATCATAGCGCTGGCAACCTGCCTCGCCGCATGTCTTGCACCGATTGCTTACGTATGTCATGTCCCGCACGCATTGATTCAGCACACAATGGAAGGTATGGCATATCTACTCCACCTTTACCCACTTCGACAGAAAAGAAGGATGCGCCATGCACAGAGCATGAGCACAGTTATATCACGGAGGAAAAGGAGAACAAAGCATAGACCAACTGCAAGACGAAGGAAATGAAAAAGGCAAAGTGCAATAATTGCAATAATTCTTGATAGGATGATACCGTTGGCCCAGTTTATATATCCCGAGGAGAAACAAGCACGACAGTTGAGTCCCGTAATAATTATATTTTCCTTTCCGCATTAGTAGAGCATTTACCGAACTGCTTGATCGAACAGGTAACGTCAATAATAATTATATCTGTACGGTATAGTATAACATATCTTCTGTGAAGTTCCATAGAAAATACTAAAACATGACATTGGCGAGCGCTATAGTAAGTTTGTATATCACAAATGACTTCTAGCAAAGTAAGCTAACTGATATTTCCTGAAATTATAACAAAAGCCGGACATAAGTGACGCAAAACGCAACCACAGCTCACAACCATGATATCTCACTGTTGCAGCAAACAAAATATAATACTACTGCGGATACCCTTCGGAAATTCAATCATCAGTAGTTTAGGACTGTGCACGCTAATTTAGACAATTTATACAAACAAACAACAGACATCGCCAGTAGTGAAAAAAAAATGGAGCGAAGAAGTGAGCAATGCTAACCTCATTTATCACTTTGTTGCGCTAAACCTAAACTGATTTCTGCGACAGCCCTGACCATTTTCAATCATCGGTAGTTAGCGATGACGAAGTGACGAACTGACAGCTTTATTGACATATTGAGAAGCCCGCAGACGTACGATCAGTCCGGCGCCGCACGTACCTACGTGCCCATGGCAACTGACGGCACCAAACACAGGTCGTCAAGCTTCGCCACACCTGCCGACGGGGAGCTACAGATTGTGTGCCGGTGAACGTACGGACACTGCCACTGCAGCAAACTTATCCTCATGACAAGCCCAGCAACGGACTGCAGCAGAGAACGGCGGCTTCATTAGCACCGCCACACCTGCATGAAGCCTCATGACAACTGGTGATCGGACACCGCCACTGCACCTGTCTTTTCCTCAAAAAATTCAACGAAGCAAATTTGTCCTAACGGTAAACCGAACACAACTCCCCTTTGTACATTGAGCGAATGTACTCCAGGAAAAATTTGCTTTCGGAGCTTTAATACACCTACATGTAGAGAGCCGGCAAAAAAATCTTTACACTTCAATGGCAAGACACGAGAAATGTGAGTTAGTATTTCGTTTGCCCTAATTTGATTTTATATAATAAACATGCATTTACACCATAAAAAAGTTGAATAAAGCATCGAGACAGAATGAGCTCTAAAGCTGGTATATATATATAAACTAAGTAATCAACATGTTTCTAAGGCGGTGCGAAATCGTAAGGCCTTACCGCTCCAGTAGACCAAAATTTGGCAACGAACAGGCTAATGCGTTAGGTACTGTTGCAAGTTCCTTAGTTTGCAATGAAAGCCACTTTATTACAGTAACGTAGTCAGAAAAGCTTTTTTAATACGGTTACAGTGTAGGCAAAAAAA
>LQNS02278083.1:3187634-3198918 GCA_001587735.2 Parhyale hawaiensis | reverse complement strand
TTATACACAAACTCAAACCAGTTTTGAATAGCAATAGTAGCTCTTATCCTTTGAAATTAGTAAATAGATAAGCTTTTAGTTTTTCCGACCATGAATGTACCTTTGTCTTAGCTGAACTATCTGAATTAATTTTACCTTACTTCTCTATCTGTGTTTACAGAACTGATGATGGAGCAGGTCTCCGAAACGTTTTATAGAATATGACTTCAATTTTAATCTTCGTCTTTTCTTTTAAATTTTTAATAAAAATTAATCTTACATGCAATATAATAGCTGTTACCTTTTGTCTTCACAATTGATATTAGTTTGAAGTTTGTGATAGACTATCGTTAAAATAATCAGCTGTGCGGCTACAAATGCGAACTGAACAACCGATACGCCGGTAAATGTCGATGGGAGCGGTTTGTTTGCAAAATTTTACGCAATTGACATGCTCGTGCACAAAAATGCTGCATGCTCCACCCTGAAATTTTGCGCAAAAGCGCGAGAGCGTTGATTGTTAGACGTCGATTTGGTGGTAAATTGGCGCTCAAAACTCGTGCACTCGTTCTGTTGACTAGCGTATGGCACCGGCATTATACACACTGTGTTACATAGGCGAGGCCTCGTCGTCAAATACCCGACAAGTATCTACACGAGGCAAATATGATACAAAGATCCATTGTTGTTGAAACATTAATGAATGCCTCAGAAAAACAAGTTTTTATAAGAAAATTCCAAATACTTACCCTCTTGTTGTAGTAGAAGGGATCAATATCTTCCAACGGCACTCCCGCCAACTCCTCAGGGAATTGCTGGGCGAGGCGATTAGGCAGTGGCATGCCTTGCTCAAGGTTGGGGTCTGCCTGTGGCCCATCGTCATCGTCGTCATCATTATAATTGACCTGGAGAATATCGGTAACACAGCATTAGGCAATTGCATGGGTGCTGTCCAAATCCCTGGCACAGAGTGTGTAATCACAACTCTCGCTCCAGCAAAGTGCATTATGCCCAGGTAAAGCGAGGGTAGTAGTGCCGATACACATGGGTATTCTACACCCGCGAAGTGTAGGTAGGTAGTCTCATATGTCCCACACATGGAGTGCAGGGCGCATGAACTTAAAAGTACAATCCAAGGTTACAAAGTCATCCTAAATACAACAGTACAGTGTACTATACTTACAGACCGGAGATGCTAAAGAGGAATGAACGAGAGAAAAGAGAGCATAGCTGCATCAAGCGCAAATGTTAGGAGTCCTAGTGCAACTACAAGTTACTCTTCCAAGAGGTGAGGTACAGGAAAATCATACAGCCATTCTAAAAACATTTATACCCTCGGTGGATTGAGATACGGACAAACTAATGTCCACTACTGACGAATTTATCAGTTGGAAGTTCGACGGGCTAGTCACTACTGTGACAGCAGCTTGGGGATGAAGCTCTTGCAACCGCAAGGTATACTGAACTCTACCTGAGCTCAGTGCCTCTTCTGGCTCCACAATGCGTCCAAAAGCAACGACTATTTTGAAGCAAAAAGAGAAACCTAAGCCCAGATCACCGAACTTTCATTTGGACAGTTTAACATCGACACACCAAGCCACCGAGAATTTAAATGTGTCGAGGCGTCTCATAACAAGACGGGGCAAAAGTTATCTTTATAATACTGTGTACCCAAGAAAATACGTTACATGTAATGCAACTCGAAACCTATAGATAAAAAGTCAACCTATGTACAAACTCGTATTTCGTATTTCAATTACAACCGACTACAATTAACAATTTGATTATATAAATCACATAAATGTAATAGCATCAAAGAAGAAGCCTATATTAACGACCTCTCATACAAATATTTAGTAGCCGCAAAATCGCTGCACCAGCTTAGGATGAAAGCATATTTTTAATATAATACTCAGGTACGTAACAGGTGTATTTTGAATACAGATTGCCTTCAGAAATAAACTGCTTCATATTACAGTGCAAAATCAACTACTAAACTTTTACCTTTTGTGCGTCCAAGTTGGAGGAACGAAAATTAAATTATTATAGAACATTTTGGTTGCAAAGTCCAAACCATGTGGCTGTGCGCAATATGATTTTACTTGCCAACTTTTGTTCACGATAAATTTCTTTCGCGTAGTCACTTTAATTAATCCTACCCTAAATAAATTGTCATTTTTCTATAAAGGAATCGCTTTGAAAATTTACGTAAAAGGGCTCATTCATAGCTTTACCGTTTCCAGGAATCAATTTTAAAAGTGGAGCACCTAATACCAAGAAAAACAAAATTACCGTTTGATGACCTCCTCACCTAAAATATAAATTGCGAGTAAGGAGAAACGATTCTCCGTAACTGCAACTACGCAGCACAGTTTCGGGACCAAGAGCAGATTTTTAAAATTCTAAAATCGAAAACAAAGTAAATTATCGCTTACAGCATTTTAATATTGACGTCTGCATTGCACACAGTGTGCATCGAAATGCAAAACGAAATATTACACCTACGACTTATATATTATATACAGACTTGAAATTTCCACTGGAACGTAAGGGAAAAGACAAGAAAACCCCTAAAATATTCGAAATGTGCTAATGTTACTACCCTCGCAGATGAACGCTACTTTCATCGGCAGTGCATTATTAAAAAATGCAACTTGCAGCGGTTACGATCTCTAAAGAATTTATTTGGGTTATTAGAAACTCAGCAGCTTATACTAGAACTGCAAATAATTGGACGGTTAAATTAGCGTAGAAAGGGACGGGAGGTGGTAGAGAAGACACTGTGTCAAAAGTGAAAGTGAATTATTTTCTTATAGTAATTACCGAGGCGCGTAGATATATATACGTATGCATACATATAGGTTTTAGTATATCGCGACTCACGATGAATGGGTGTGAAGACAGGCGATAATCGAACCTTAAAGTAAGGGCAAACAAAGTTCCGTGAATAAGCTAGAAGTAATACCTCTATTTGACAAATAGAGGTTATCTTACAGTTTATGATGAGAAACCAAGTCTATTTTTCTCTTTGTTGTTTCTTGATATAGCTGACGCAGAATAGTGTGTGCTCAATACGTCTGTTTCTATAGATGCTATACCCGTTGTTCTTTACTCATACTAAACTTTTTTCAGTTAAATGTCTTCCCAACAGATGATGCTGTCCAAGATGACAGACTTCAGACTTTCATTTCGTGCTGGACTTCTTGTAAATACTAATCTATATCCAACACACAATCCTGAATAACTTTCTGGCGCGTCCTGTAGTTGGCTATTTTCCGTGACATTTTAAAGCCCATGGAAAGTCATTTTCCAGCTAATTTTATCCACGACGTCGTGGTCGGTACTGCATTGCCATGGGGAAAGTGGTCACCCAGTTCCTTTGATTAAGTAGACCAAGTGGCAATTGAGTGTCATACATCGTTCCCAGAAGAATCAATACACTACAGGGATACGCAGAGAATGCGTGTTAACATACATTTCTCACAGCTTGGCATCGAATAAAGTTTTGCCGAAGTGTACGCAATAGTATCAGTAATATATTCCTAAATTGAGCCTCTGCACTGATATTCAACTCGATGAGCCAAGACGAAGAAATGAAAAAGATGGGACATAAAATATATAGGAGAAAAAGGAAATGCCATGATTGGAGGACTACCACACGCTTGTGCGGATCCCGTTGCACCGTTACCATTGGGAATGCAAACGATTTGCTACACATAGGCTTAGCAAGGTAGCAGATCACTGAACTATGCAGAACTCACGTTTAGTGAACACTGCCGTGTTTGCGGCAGTCGAAAAATGTTTACTGCCAAGATGGCTCGCAACACAAAGGGTATGAAGGGCCAATTAAGATTCTGTGAAAGATTCAAAGAGACAATGCGAATGTTTGCGATAGAAGAAATCAAAGGAAAGCGCTTCAATAGAACAAAAGGCTTCTGGAGTAAAAATAATAAGTGCTTGTCTATAGGATACTCGGAACAGAAACACAGAGATCAGGTGAGCTTTCGCGACTGAAGTCATTAGAGAGGACGACTTTTAATTCTGACGCAAATTGATTCAGTTTCACTCTTCGCAAAAGGGTCGCAAGGAACAGACTAGGATGAATGCAATACCTAATGGATATTTTCGCTGTGTATCAGGATCCAGGAGACTGACAGCAACTTATGTTGACACATAGCCCTGCGAAGTAAAGCCGAGGGAAGGGCAGTTAGGACTTCGCAAGTTTTAGCAGGCCCACACGATAAAAGTTAATAGGTGCACCACGGAATTTTCTTCCCGCTCCTAGCTCACGCCAACCAAAGCGCTGATGATTGATTCGACTCGCGAGTGATACAAGCGTTCAAAAATCAGGAATGTCAGGAAACCATACGCATTCCACAGTTTCGTTTTGGATAAGGTGCAACTTGTTAACTCGAGGGCGCCGAATCAAAATTTGATTTTTGACACGAATAGTAATATTTGAAAGTCCAAGGAAGGTCAACAGTGATACTAGGCTAAGCCCGTCAGAGTCAGAAACCACTGGTCGTACCCTGAACCTACCCAGCACTCCTAAGTAAACGATTGTGCCTTTTGCTCAGAGGACTACAAATTGCATGAAAAGAGTCGTTAGCAAACGCAAGTCGAAACATTTTGGGGGACGAGAAGTTTTCATACAAAAACGAGAAGGGGCCTGGAAGTCGCTTGAATGGACGGTGGTACGGCTGAGTGGGGATGCAGAGGTGAGGGGGGGGGGAGAGGCACAGCCGCTCGCCACACGTTCCAAAGCGGCTGTGGCAACAGCCACCCATGAGGTGGCTGAAGTGGCTGGCGGGCCATCTATTGATTCAAGACCCCACCCAACCCCGGTCTGGGGCACGGCTAACTCTACTGCAGTCTTCGGCGCGGCCACCCGCCAAACAATTGCTGCAGCACTCTGCTGCTACGGCTGTACCTGCTGCAGCACCAGCAGCTGGTGCAACACTACCGCGCCATTGGCAGCTGGTGCAACACTGCTGCACCATCTGCAGCTTGTGTAGCACTGCTGCACCATCTGCAGCTGGTGCAACACTGCTGCAGAATGTGCAATAGGTCACGCTGTACCGACAACAGCTGGTGGCCCCAATCACCGGTGTGGCTGCGCCCAAAGCCTGCAGACCATAAAAGTGTAGCTGAAACCACAAAACCACCCAAACAATGCGACCGACAGACAACACCAGACACCCCCACCCTCAAACTTAAACATTTCCCATAAACAAAAGATAACAGTCACAATAACCTGCGTCTGTCCAAATTATCCTTCCAAATACGATAAAACCCATCTTATCGCGCAGTTAAATCCAACATCGAAAATTAACGAAATCGAGAAGAAAATGTTAGAACATTCTCGTGTGAATTTTTTATCCCAGGAACTGTTAATGCCACAGGATGGTTGGACAATGTAGGTACTCGTTAGTTCGTTATAGGGTCAGCGACGTTACAGAATACAGAAGATTCGAGCAGTGTTTCTACATTGACTTAAAATAACAGAACATTCCAAAACTTGCGCTGCTCACAGAGATCCCTGTAACTAAGAAAGATTAGATGAGTCAGCCGTTGAAAAAAAACATAGACCCGATCTCAAATCACATCTTGTAGGTGAAAACCGGAGGGTTGGTGGAGGGCGCACAGAGCTGTTTATAAAATTTAAAATAAAAAGTTACTAACTTGCTATCACCATATTGTCTCGATATACAAATAGAACTGAAATTGGGTCTACTCTTTGCAACATTCTTAGATACTGTTTAGTTTAAGTAAATAATTTTACCTTCAAAAGTATGTAGCTATCATATAACTTATCATGTAAGCATATACTGTATAAGATAGCTTCTCTCCTTCGAATAATGCATTCCTTACTGAAGCTATTGAAATAGGTTTTACTACTGATGCAGGCTTGTACGGACAATGCTGGGAGTCACTAAAGCAAATTGATGAGAACAGCGTCCACGTGGCAATGCTATAGTTGGTAATGGGTCAATGCTAGTATGACTTTTGGGCTCAAGTACAGACCAATGAGCTGTTAAGCAATAAACAATACAGACTATAATGCACCGCATCTCTTGTAAATTCAGAAGCAAGCACATAGCAGATATATACAAGAAGCGTGCTGTACCAAATGCCACAATTGCAAGCGATTATATTAGAGCAATAAAGTCGATAATGCACTATCTTAAATTTAATAACTATAGATGCAGGGGGATCGGACTATTTTTCCGGTGCAACGCACACAGAGACTAAAGCAACTAAGGAATAGATGCAGCTACACCCAAGAGGTTCCAGGCAAGGCTTAAACTGTAATATAACGTAAGCCGTATTTTCATACCTAAGGTATCCCAATATAGAACACACGTACACTACCACAAAGTAAAAGAAAAAAAAAACGCTAAGACGGGTGTATGGAGCGGAAGGCACAATGGATGACGTCAAAACATGTTATTAAGCTCCCTGTGCTACACGTTTCTTTCATTCTAACATCGCATTAAAAAAATCGTAATAGGGCAAGTCATTATTCAAGGACAGCTCTGAAGTTACACAAGTATTTACATCGAGTTTCATTTTTAATATACGAGATATCAAAATGACGAATGCTGGACCCATTAGCCCCCTTGATCCATTTTTTTAAGTGGATCCTGTCCTCATGGTAACCTACAATTTTAGAAATTTTCTTTAGTACGTGCATCGGTGTCGCTCACGGAAACATGTATGCAAAATGAAAAGAAAGAGTATGGTACAGTTGAGTCTAAAATTACAATTTATGGGAGCCTAACTGAGTTGTGTACAGTGAACGGACGGAGTCCTTTTTTCTACTTGTTATCTATAATTTCATTACCACCAGTAAATGCTAACAAGCAATAGGAGTGTTTTATGGAAAAAATCTTTGAAGTAAGACGTCATGATGACACTGTTATGAGTACACTCATGCATTTGGTATCATAAGTAGCTCTACATCAGGTAGTGATGGAAATCAAGTATTAAACTATCAATTTCAGAGCGAATAAGCTAAGTTCCAGTTATAAAAATACTCCGTCTGTTTACTAATGTGCAGTAGAAACACTAATAGAAGACAAGGGGATTTAAGAAGCCACCGACTTTGAGTATCGCTAAAAGTTTTAACTAGTGGAAATATGGTGTGAAGTATATTGTACTCTCTATGTTCAAAGCATAAAACATTGATATTTGCCGGTCATCACTGTCTACAACTCAGCTTTAGAACCTTCTTGAATAGCATGGAGAATTAGTACTACAGAACTCAATTTCAATGGGCGTTCGAGAACTGGTAAACCACCTTTCTTTATATCAGCTATAGTTTTGTGATCACTATGAGCGTGCACATGTATGGAGAACAAAATGAGCTGCTGGCTGGAGATGGTCACAGTCTCAATCGCCAAAAACACATTATTAGTACTGAATAACCATGGACTACAGTGTCTGCAAGCAAGTTTTTTTTTCATTGCTGTCCTCGGCAATTTGATGAAACTTTACGGTGACGGACACTGACCATGACTCCGAATACGAAAGTACAATTTACGTAGTCAGGGCTACATATCTGACGACTGATTGATGAGAATGAGATAAACGGTTGACTTCCAAGACAAAGCAAAAAATGGGTGGGTGTCTGGAGCATTCGTTGTCGCGCTTACAACGCATGTACATCATGATGCATTCCAGGATTACCATATGTACGTTTATATGAAAAGAGATGCGATGAATTGTTACTTTAGTCTTAGATTCAGTTGCGCTTCTTTCTTGTTTCAAAGTTACTTTATTAGCTACTACAGAATTTCTTCATTTGAAATAGCCGGGAATTTGGAAACTTGTATAGGGAGTCTCAGGCCAATGAAAAATGCACTACGTATAGGAGCTGCTCTCTATGCATAAAAAGTTTCTTCAGTATACAGTAAAAAAAAGGCTGTAACGATTCTGCTCGAGCATGGCTCGATCTCTATTCAGAATCTACACAGGTGCACTCTGCTGGACTGAGTAAATGGTATGCGCTAATAGATAATTGAGCTTGCTCTGTAAAGACTTCGAAAGGCTATTGTTACCATTCGTGGAACTATTGAGTATACTTGTTATAGTGGCTTAAGTAAAAAACAGTGTTTGTTACAGAATAGCAGTCAAAGACCTTTTACCGTCCCTAGGTGCCAACCACTAAGTTCAATCGATTCAATCACCACAGCGGCGTCAAGAAAATTACGATGCTTATTTATACAAAGTTAATTTTTACTCATAAAGTGCCAATTTACATGCCATTTATCTTAATTATTAGGGTGAGCATGAAAATTAACCTCAGTTGGAGAATTAAGCTCCATCATTAACGGTCCAGAAGAAATAGCTGAAATTGCATAACTTTATTCATGATCAATTTCTATTCACGCGTTATGAGTAGCAGAACAAGCATAGATAAATCGATAACTGGATAATCAACTACTGAAAAGGATTCCTCTACTTCCCCAGGTATCACTCGCAAGTCTTTTCAATAACTGTAGTGTCCTGTGTCACTGGAAACCTTTTTAGTAGTGCAAAATATTCCATGAACATAAAGGTCACATGACTAAAGGCCAGTTCACACGTTAGATTTTGCTTTACGTTCACGCTTCACAGCGTTCGAATGCGTTGCTGTGTCTGTTCAAACAACAGGAAAGTGCGCAGAAACATCCGAAACTTCGACACTTGCTACGCAGATCCTTTAGTGCACATACTCACAGTTGTGCTGGCGGGGGTACGACCAAACATTTGAATTAAGAACGCAAGGTAACAGGCTGCCATGTGAGCTGGCCTCTACAGAGATAGGCACCAAGACGAAGGTACTCTGACTGCAAATGGCTAATGGTCGCGACAGTGTAGACTACGATAAAGGTTAGGTGGGGTGACAGACAACTCCAACAGTCTGTAGATACCTCGTCCCCATTGGGTGGTGGCTGGCCACCCCCGCTTCCGGCACTGGTTCCCCTTCCCTTTTTGCCCATCTGTTTCTAGACACGAAAGAATAAAAAAAAACAGAAAAGATAATGTCAAAACCACAATTAGTTAGTTACTTGCTACACAGCCAACAAGCTTATATCACTAGCTTGTTCCATGGCCACGCTCTGAAAAACTACAATACTTCGGCTATTTGCTGAACTTCAGACTCACCGGGAGCACCGACATATTGGCACAATTGTATTCGATCAATTTAATACCACATGTAAACAGTAGTCTCAGGCTTCTCAAGTTTTGTTTTCACGCAATACGAAATAAACATGTCCTTAGCTTACTAAGGCGCTAGTACTGGCGTTTGGACATGATCATCAAGGCTATTCCCCATGTTTAGATTGTGACAGTGACATGTACTGTGTACGTTAGATTTGCATTTAGTTTACTGTAAAGTTGAAAAAAATTGACCAAAACGTGGCTGGAACAAACAAGTGATGATACATCCATGCTCTAAACAACAAACACAGAAAGCCAATACTGCAAATGAACATTCATATTACAATATACAGTCGAATACACTTATAAATTACATCAGCTGCTACAATTATACTCAAGTGGCTTATACTAGCAGCAATAATACATCAAATAATAACTATAGATACGGCGTGATGCGTCATATCTTGACATTCGAAATATAAGCAAGCTCAACTCCAGATCTTCCCACTGTTGTATAAAAACCACAATTATATCAAATTATCACCTAGAAAATTACCACAATCATAAAGTTTTTTTNCAGCAATAATACATCAAATAATAACAATAGATACGGCGTGATGCGTCATATCTTGACATTCGAAATATAAGCAAGCTCAACTCCAGATCTTCCCACTGTTGTATAAAAACCACAATTATATCAAATTATCACCTAGAAAATTACTACAATCAAAGTTTTTTTTATCAATTCCCAATGGATTTATGAACGCAAAAGTCTCTGCAATTAGAATTTACTTGTAGCGAGAAAGAAAATTTATATTAATTGCACAAGTATAATGTTCATTGGTGATGGAAGATAGTTAAACGATGATTCATCTTCTGGAGTTAAACTGCAATAAAAACAATTAACACGAAGGGAACATCACGTAAGCTGAAAGGAGAGATTCACATACAATTAAAAAACAGCAACAAAATTAAATTAACAAAGAAGAGCGAGAAGAAAGTATAAGGTGAAAAGCATCCAAGGTACGAAATTTAAATAACGCTTAGTGTAATGAAGCTTAAGTACGAATATTATATACGAGCTTAGATGCAGCATTGAAGGCAATACACATGTAGCTACATTATTATGTACAGGTTGACGCATGAGTAAAGCTCTCTTTTGTGGAAAAAAACATCATATCTGCATGACATCTTTTCATTCTGCTGACAACCGTCAGTTATTATTATGTTTTCGAATAAATGAATACTTAGACAAGCTACCAGCTGAAGATTGTCAAAAGAATGGCTACGATGCCATTTCGATACAATAGTATATAAGAATTCATAATATGTATCTACAGTACTTATGAATATAGCTACTGATATACTATTTTCCCTGTCAAGCTGCACAAATATCCAATAGGGGGGAGTTGGAGCCTCGAAGTCACATCCATAGCACATTATAATTTATATAAGGGGAACAGGTTGTATCAGCACTATGGAAGACGCCACTTAAGACTAAATAATATAGATTGAAGTCTAAAGGCAGAATATTAAATTTTTGATTGAAATTTTATGAAGAGCATATGGCGTTTTGCTTGAAGTACTTGTTTTCTGCCATTATTTAATGACAGCAAGGGTCGCTTGTTCTGTTGATATTTCCTAAGGATGCATCACTCGTGCGCCACCCTTTAGATAGATGTTACCTAATGCACTCGGACGTTAGCTGTAAAATGGCCATCGACAAGCAAATAATCATGCTCGTAAAGAAGATAATGAACTCAATAACACATTATTTGATCGAAAGCATTTTTTTTTTTTCAGCAGTTACTGATATGGGCTACACTTACCCTCTCGAAAGGAGTCGAAGACACGAACACGAATAAATAACTAAAAAAATAACAGTATCGAGTGGAACAACTAATAATATAGTTTATTAATAACAGTATGAAGTGGAACAACTAATAATATAGCTTATTAATAACAGTAACATTTATAGTTAGTATAGTAAACCCAATATAGGTATTGGTGGTGGAACAATATAAACGAAACCAATACCAATTCCTTTGTAGTTAGAGCATTAGTTACGGAAAAACTTCTGGGCTAGAAAATCAACAACCATATCCTTAGCTACGGCAAGTATGCTTGTAAATGACAGAAAACAAGCGTATTATTTTTG
>LQNS02278083.1:3122396-3187286 GCA_001587735.2 Parhyale hawaiensis | reverse complement strand
ATATAAACGAAACCAATACCAATTCCTTTGTAGTTAGAGCATTAGTTACGGAAAAACTTCTGGGCTAGAAAATCAACAACCATATCCTTAGCTACGGCAAGTATGCTTGTAAATGACAGAAAACAAGCGTATTATTTTTGCAAGCTCAGATATTAGACCACGCGAACTATTCAAAGGTATATAATGCCAAGTTATCATCAATTAAATAAATACAGGACAAAAGGGTTACCGCTTTGCCACTGTACTTCTGATCATTGAAACGCTCTCCAAAATATATCTATTTCGTATCAGAACGGGCCGGAGCTAAAGGGATAATCGTAAATAATAATAATAATAACTACAACACTAACGGTAATAAATCTAACTATTACGTTTTACGATGTTCCTTTATCGACTAACACTTGGACGAAAAACTTCCACAGAGGAAAAAAAATAAGAAGTTTAGGAACAATGTACGATATGAAAGAGATCTTCTTATTGGTGGCTAAATTTGTAGCATTATTCTCATGTAATCCGTGCTTGTACAGTTCATATAATCTATTTACAGGACAGAACACCAAGGAGCTAATTTTTCTACACCAGTTACCTAGGAGTGTAAAATGCAAACAAAAGGTGCAATAAACCCCTGAAAAAGAAGGCACACAAATACTTTCAACTACAGGTAGTTGATATGCACATACGAGATGGTCGCATCATCTGTTCGTATGATAGTGTAACCAGTTGCTAGATGAAACAAAGATGTGCAGTCTTCACTGGTTTCTAACTACACCAATGAGCGAACTAATTTCACGACGTATTCGCTTTGAACCGCGACTAAGCGACACTACTGTTTCAAATGTTGGTCTAAATCAGAGTTTACAACACAGCATTCATGTTCCTTATTAACTGTCAAATACACGTCAAATCCAAACTTTCAAAATTTTTTCAGCTCACCGTCTGAATCCCGTTTCTTCACTCTTATAAAAGTAATACACCAAGCCCAAACGGAACCAGTTTTTCCTTCAGGGGAAATTATGCAATTCACTGAGAAACTTCAGAGGTGATGAACTAAATCATGCCTGTTTTAAATGTGCACTGCCATGGTACATACGTTATTGGGAGACTAAGCTGCAGTGTTTATTTGACTTTTCTTTCTTCGAGCAAAAATTAAAAAATTTAGCAAGCCATTTTTAAAGGAAGTAGGTAGACTGGTTATCAGTCCGTTTATTACTCGTTCATGGCAGTGATTCTAAAGAAAGCACCTTAAACCTGTAAACTTATAGGCATACACTGGTTATAGACTGAAAGAGGGTTCTAAAGTGGCAGTTGCCTGCAATGAAATCCCTGATCCAACGTGGGTAAAGGAAGAATAATTTGATCATTGTATTCATTACTGAGACGTTCAAGCCATAGTATAGAACACAGTATACTATTCGTTCCATATCATACTTTGGGCTAAATCCTGCACGGCTAACATCGCAGGAGTATATATGCAAGTGATATCTAGCCGCGAGCAATAATAATTCAACAGTACAGAGAATCAGCTGGATTTCACTTGAAAACTGACCCTCGTCCGATGAAATAGTATAATAAAGACCTTTGTGTATCTATTTGCATATTTATCAGTTTATCTGTATTTTCTGCCACGCATGGCGGAGCCTCAGTCCCAGGCTGCACTGCTTTGCTTCATGAAATGTTTGGACGGTTAAGAAACATAAATTATTCCCAGGCAAGGCGTATATTACTGATTAGTCTGAGGTACGGTGAATATATTGGCGTATACTCATTGCTAACTCGAAAAACTGACATAATATTCTATCCCAAGTTTTAGCAAAATGGAAAGAATCCAGGGAGGTATACTGCCCTATCCAAGCAATATTTAGCCCCGCTTACTTTTATCGATAATTTAAGTAGAATATGAAACAGGCAGGTGCAATGCATCCTTCATGGCAAGACCACGAAAATAAGCTGTAATAAAATACAGACGTATTGGCGTCATTACTTGCAGTCGGGCACTCCAGCGAACGATAAGAGGCATAACTCTCCCGCTGCTGGAAGCTGCGCTCATCAGCGATCAGGTTTTTTCCTTGGCAAACACTGAACTTCATTCGACGGATAAATTTATAAAATTGAATTCTCACTGTTGTTAGCTGCGTAAGGGTAGATCCCAACAAATAATTATCTTCTATGACAAAAATACAAAAAGTTGTACATTCTCATGGCATAAGGGTAACTGAACCTTCAAGTCAGCTGCTGTAAGGTCGCGTAGAGCACGCACATGTGAAACTGTTGAACATTCACAAGGCAACTGTTGACCGATTAAGTGCCATAAGTACAATATTGCCTCGTTATAGAGGTGTAGTTTCTATCTTACCATGACAGCAACCCGACCGATATCAAATTATGCGTAGCTGCTTGAAGAAAAGGACAGAGAATATGAAAAATAGGGCCAGAAAGAGAAACAGGAAAACAGTTCAACCATTTCCGCAACTAAAAAACTTCGAAGAGGAAATATAATCAGGCAGAGTCCTGTAACAATGAAATACATTGAGGGTCATTCTTTGAGCAGCTCTATTATGAAATATAATCACGAAAAAAGAGCGTACCTTCAAATCTGACGAATTAACATTTCCAGTAATAGTAAACAACTTTAGAAGCCATGCACTGTACTATCTGCACAGATTCATCACTATACAGCTTTTGACTTGTACTACACTGATATAGTCTCGCCGAATGGATTGCACTAAAAGGAAATGGTCGAAAGAGCTGGAAGAGGAACAGAGATCAGCTAGGAAGGGGAAGACACGCGTCTAATTAGGAAAGAAGGAAAATCGAGGATCAAGAAGAAGAAACAGCTACGTCATGAAACAGCTAATAAAATCATACCTCCATAACAAACTAAGAAAAATATGTTCACATAATTTTCGGATGCATTGCATGCAGGTTCTGGAGTAACCAAGAGCTACTCGGTGTGGCAACACATCTGAGGTAGGTACGGTATATATGTTTCCCTAAACAGGGAATTATTGTTGTAAAGGTGAAGTGGCCGCAAGTTTGTAGCTAACATAGGTACCTTGCAGTGCGAGTCCTACGAGATAGCCAAAAAAAAAATGTGTGGATGTAAAGTTAACTCGTAAAAGCTATTAACGAACTGGGTAACTTAGGGCAATTTTCCATTGAATATAAGCTAGGCCACGATGTCCAAAGTGAGAGACATGCAAGTGTAAATCAATGCTCAGTGTTGAGGTGCAGTGCGTGGTATAAGGCGTTCATGCGCTGGCTTACTAACCCATCATTATGCACCTTTATTTTAAAAAAGTAGCATTATCAGGAGGGAAGGAATTTAGTTTTTGGTAAATATTGTTAGTTTCATACAGTAATGAAGAGCCGATTTTATTGTTAGTTCATGAAGTTCATGAAGTAAACAAATCAGAGATTTTGAAAGATTTCTAAATTTGAACTTCCAATGCCAAAATATAAATCGTGTCAGCAATCTATGACGATAATTCATTCATTCGTTAGTGCAGGCCTAGACAGATTCTGATATGTAGTGCGCAAATCATAGGTACGTCCCTAACAAACAAGTGACTATATATAGCGTCCTAGAGCGTGTTAGTACGAGCGTGATGGTGCAGGTCGACAATAACTAGTCTGTGTGGCTATTGAGTAGCATCTCAGTCTCTAGTCTATTGTATGATTATGACATAGCCCGTGTCTAGAGGCGTTACAGTAACAAAACTCATCACCAGTCTCTTTAGACTTCGTAAGAGAAACAAACCAAGTATTGCTATTGATATAATAATGAATAGATGCAAGCATTTCCTTACTTCTTTCTTTTTACGGCCAAATTTGATACCTCCTCCCTGACAGAAGTGGGAAGAAGGATGGTCAGGTTAGAAAAGTCATATCATGTCAAGATTCTGAACAATATACCTACCACAATAACTCACACATAACAGAGCAAAACATCAAACAGCGACTCAAGCTTCATAAGTCCATTTATCAGGAGAGTGTAACAGAACTTAAACATTACCATACTATATGTATAGGGAACATGAATGACAGCATCACATACACCAATAATATGACATACACCAGGCAGGGCTTTCTCCACAAAGTATCTCAGTACTCATGGAGTATTGATGAGGGGATGATACTTGACGCTGAAGACAATTCAATCGTTAAAAGAGATTAAGGTACATATTATTATTACTACGCTTGGTTACCACGGAGCAAATTATTTATGTTTTAAGAAAGAGGTATGGCAGCTAAGAAAATTTGATCTTATAAACGAACCTCAAAACAGGTTTCACCTGTAAAATAAGTATAACTACTAGTATATCATGTAAAGAAATAACAAATGATTAGCTACTTACATTAGTTTAAAGGCATTTACAATAATTCTGTTTAAAAAGGGAAGAGAATCTAGAAGGGAATATGGATTATGGTAAGTAGACACAAAGAATGCATGCTTCGACAGTCTCACAAATGACAACGAAGACCAAGGAGATAATAACATTGAGAAGATGCTAACACTGAACAACCGTTCGAACAACAGATTAAAACTACAAAACCTATAATTTCTCACCTCCGCCTCCTCCCTCTTCTTTTGAAGCTCCTTCTGTTTGGCATGCTCCTCGGCGATTCTCGCTTCGACAGCAGCAAGACTGTCTCGCGTGAACG
Source organism: Parhyale hawaiensis (assembly GCA_001587735.2). Taxonomy (NCBI): domain Eukaryota; kingdom Metazoa; phylum Arthropoda; class Malacostraca; order Amphipoda; family Hyalidae; genus Parhyale; species Parhyale hawaiensis. The sequence goes on along the minus strand of LQNS02278083.1, from coordinate 3,182,624 downwards.
GTCTAAATAGACTGCGCTCCTCCTCGTTCACTGATTCCGACTCTTCACTCATCTTCTAGACAAGATCACCACATAGCGATGCACCGCACCCAAGCGAGAGGGTCCGGCCACACTAGACGTTGTCTTGCTGAACCAATGAACGACGTAGAAAGTGGCGACGTTCTTGGGGCAAGAAGTTGAATCGACCTTCACCCTCTAATACTCAATGCCAACACTACACCGAACTAAGAGGGCACTTGTGATGGAACGCTCCAGTTTAGTATAAAAAATGCGTTTTCTCAGGTCTGAAGCTTTGTTGCTTGTATTTTTATTACGTTAACGAGGTTCAACTCAGTAATTTTCGACACACACAAATTTGCTAACATTAACGCTTAAATGAAAAGTTCTTAACAGAGATACGTCGTTGTCTTGACAATAGAATTGGTCCGTTACTTTTTGTTTGAAGAGAGCAGATACTCTTGAAATGGGTCCAAAAGTGGCACTTGAGTATTCAAGTCCTTCTACCGAAACAAAAGACTGTCCGACTAAACTACTCGACAGCTACTATTATGTAGCTATCCAACCATTGAGCCGATGTGATTACTCGTCAATCACGATAGGTAAGACTTTTTTTCTATTCTACCATGCTACTCCAGTCGTCATCTCATATTAAAGAAGACTGGTTCATTATCAACATGGTGAATTGGTCAACAGAGACAACACAGACAACTAGGCTGAGCAGGAACTTCTCGTGCACTTCGAGACGCAACAATCCAGTTAATGGCGTACAAAACACATAACAAGCTAAACACATTAAAGTGTAAGTACTAAACACTTGGGACTCATTGAGGCTTGAAGTATGTAGTTTCCAGAACAGTACTAAGGATGAGCACCCACGCTCTCTTTTGTTTAATGGATGAAGAACTATCAAAATCAGTTTATGCAAATTCTAAAATGAGGACTAACACAAACACGCTCAGAACAGTAGAAACAGGAGCACAACACCAAATAAGTAATTTTTCAACAACTAATAACTGGTTTGACTTTCTTCTTCTTCTTGCAGCTTTCGGAAGAATACTTTTGCAGTGTGTGTGTTGTTCCTACGGACTGGCTCATTTAAGCTATATCCGGACACGTTCCACGTTCGCCCAATGCATCTGATGCCGAATCAAAGTCACGTGAGGGAAAATTACTTTCAGTCCAAAAGCTTTCACTCAAACTGGAAGTAAGCAATGTCCATTTAGAAGGCTACAACTCATGTAATGATAGGAAATATTATCTAATATCACAAAAACATTCCCAGGAGAAATTGAACTGCGTGCCAAAAATGCTAACAGCTACTACACCCGTAACGGTTCTAGACATGCAAATTTTTGCTTAGAGTGCTGTAACTTGAAGTACAAGTAATTGAAGGAAGCAGCAACGGGGTGTTGATAAGCGATGCAGATGGAAGTAGAGTCGACGTATCTGGAAAGAGAAAAAAAATCAAGATTAGTAAGAGCTATTAATTTAAGCGGGCCTAAAAAGTAATGAACTACAATCAAAACACGTTCCATTTTAGCAAATTTTCTTACACATGTTTTCTGATAATTATAGCGAGCAGGGCTACGTGTTCAAATTCTGCCGCATTTTTGTACACTGAAAAAATACAAGAACTCGCTAAGCATACGGCTCCTCATCGTGCGCCGCTGTCAACTATGAGCACATACTATGAACAATATGCAACACAACAGAAGCTGCGCTATCATAACTGAAGCAAATCTCATTGGGCATATCGAAGCCGTTAAGGAGGATAATGTCCATACAGTGTATTTTACGCTGCAACACGTGACAAGATGACCTGGGGAGCAATATCGTTGGAAAGGAGGGAGACTAATTTAAAGGTATCGCTGTATTCCTGATGCACAGCACACATGGCCGTAATCTACACTAAGGGAGCGAAATGCCCACCGTGGTGGACTGCTGCAGCTGAGTTGACCTGGTATCGGAAAAAAGGCCGTGACATTGACTGTGACGTCAAGAGCGGGCCGAGGCCAACTAATCGTTCCTCGCTGGACTACATGTAAAGTTCGATTGAGGAATAACGACGTGATATTCCAGCAAGTACAAATATAACAGCTGCAATAATAATCTGCAATTATCCATGCATAAGACAGTTGAGGAGAGAGCGAGTCCCAATATAATGCAGCTAACATAAGAGAAGAATGACGCAAAAGAGAGGAAGGCTATCGTGACAGTTTGGTATCGACTCGGGTGTTCTTTGTGAGGTGAGCGTCGCACGCAGCCCTGCCAGAAGGCCCCAGGGTGCCTCAGGTGCCCGGACCTAATGGACATTGGGGACGGACAATTTACTCAGATATAAGGAGTGTAGTCCCTCCACAGAATGAATCTACATTGCGGACAGTGTTTTGTATCTAGCCAAAAAAGGACAGCTATATCACTTCAAAAAGTCAGGCACATTTGGAGTCATTTATAAATTCTGACGAGAATTAGTCTGCCACGGATATATCGCAGAAATATACATATACTTTTTCGGAATAAACGAAAGAATAGATGACTCAACTAATAACGTATGTGTATATAAGCATCAATATATTACTTGCATTGCAAACATATATAAAACACTAGCGTAAACTATGCAGTGAAGTAGCGTGAACAACAAAAATCGTCATCAATACTTCACACTGGCGTTCCAACATATAACACCTTATAATAAGCAAATAATATAACAGTATTACGAAGCTTAACATGAGAGCGACAGATGCTGAGACTTCTTTCTTACAGAAGGAGAAAAATTCACCTTGAGACACTGCTAACCGAGGATAATTAAAATCTAAGTACGTGGGTAGTATTTATGAGACATATTTACGAGGGTCGTTCCAAAAGTAATGCCTCCTATTTTTTTTAGCTCAAAAAGTTGAAAACCTATGAAGACGGAAGTAGCACCATTAAAATGAACGACCTGTTATCTTCCAGAACGTATTTCTCCGTGTAATCAACACCATTCTCAGTGCACATTTGGCAGCGATGAACGAGAGCCTTGATGCTTAGGTCGTAAAAGTCAGTACCTGCCGAGATGGTTCATTTTTTCACAGAAGCGATTACGGTGTTGTTATCAAGAAAACGTTGCCCACGTAATACGTCCGTCAAAGGTCCGAACAAGCGGAAGTCTGGCGGTGCTAGATCGGGAAGATACGGTGGATGGGACAGCACCGTGCAGCCGAATTTTGTCACACAAGCCGTGGTCTTCAAACTTGTGAGTGGCCTGGCGTTGCCGTGTTGAGATTGGAATGTTTCCCTTTTCTCTGGCCTTACAGGGGTAATCCGGGCTTTTAGCTTGGTCAACTTTCAATGTAACGGCCAGATTTGACACCCACATCCTATTTTACGCGAACTTCCTTCACCGTTATCAGCCGATCGGTGGGGATGAGTTGATCGAGGCCCACTTTGTTTTCCGGGGTGGTGGCTGAGCATGGGCGTTCTGAGCGCACTTTGTCACTCACATCTCTGTCGTCACTCTGAGATCGACGAACCCATGTCCTAACTGTGCTGATATCAGCTGCATCGGCTTTGTAAACGTCCACTAGGCGCCGGTGAATGTTATTCAATTTTTTCCAGCACGGAGGAATTCAATGATGCATCTTTGCTTCTCACGCATGTCCATGAGAGGGATTGTTTTTTTTTAGAGTGTTACACCGTCTATATCTACAGCAGAGAGACAAAACTTTCAGGTCATGAGTGCATAAGTTCAGCCATCATAACAATGCAATTTGCAAAATCCCCCTCGGATCCCCACGGGCGAAATAAACCTAATCGCCACGCGGTGTTAAAAGCAAGAGACATGTAGTGGGCTGAGAAAAGCCAAGAACTCATACATATTCAATGTGTATGGAAACAGTAAGTCGGCCAAGAAGAGAACGAACTGAAGAAGTACAGGAAAACACAAATAGGTCGCTATAAACGTTGTACTCGAAATCCTAATAAAAGCTAAGGTAAATTATAAAGTCCACCTAAGAAGCAACCCTATACAATGCATAGGCTATACCGTAAAAAAATTACGATGGATTAATTTATCATATCCCAATGGATCATTCTCATTACCTTCAACTAGTGCGAGCAGAAAACCATGTAGAACAAATTAACGACATGAAGGGAAACCCTAGTATCAGGTACTGTTTTGGCAGCGCATGATAAGTTCGCTCGGTTGTTAAGTGAACGTTGATACACTGCACAGAATTGCACTGCAAACTACACAATAACGCCATCAATAGTTAACGTTATTTCGCTCTTCAAATTTGTAGTCTTACGACGTTGATGAAGCTCCAAAATAAAACTTCTCCAGCCATTTTACTCACAGCGATAGATCGTCAAACTGCACAAGGAGTGGCGTCGTAACATATGCATCTAGGCAGAAGATAAAACTCATCTCAGTATAGTAAATAAACAATAACTAACTCAAGTTTTGATATATTTGCACAGCATTTGAGAAAGAATGCGGGAATACTAAAAATTCCATAGTAATCAGTCAGATGAAATAAATCAAAAACTAAAAATGAAATGCATATGACCTCATTTGTACAACAATTTCGGGCTGGCAATAAAGATTATTATATTCAGCATAAAAACACCGCGCGCTTTAGAACAATGATTTCCCCGTGGCTTTTACGAAGAATATCACTTCCCAAAACTAGGCTACGGAAGGCAATCCGCCCACGTAGTGATGACTCAGGATATCGAAGACCTCAGCCTCATTTTCAGAAAAGGGATTTTCAAGCTCTAAGTAGATCTAGCGAACTGCCACATCGGATTGGCATCGAATTAACATTATACGTTTAAGCTTCTCAAGACAATACCATGTGTTTCACGAAACAAACAGGGACGTCTTCCTATATACAGCATAATGAAGTTGAGAACTCATGTATGGCGGATCACTGAGTATAAGAAAATAAAGCTAAAAAGATGAAGGATTGACAGGCTATAGGGTCATTGGATATAAGAAAATGAGGAAACCAAAGCGAGCATGAAAAGAGAGAAATCTCGGTGGATTAAACAACGCCATAGTCGTTTCTTGCAGCACGAAGTTTCATAACAAAATGGACAATCACAGCTAACGTAAATCTTTGGTACATGGCTCCTTTCTTTTCGGCTAGGATGACCCGACTCCGAAAATCTTTGGGTGTACAGCAATGCACGCCAATTGATAACAGCGTAGGTTTGCTCATTTCATGAATGGCACCAAAGAAAAACGTCCTTTGAAAGAATATCAGAGCACTCTGAGAGCGAATACCTCAATTAAGCAAGGGAACGATAACGCAAAATTCCAGTTGATTCTGAAACTATCATTTCCTTTGTATCAGCACCAAAATATAATCATTTGTTCCTTTTCACAGTAATAACAGCTTTTGTAATTTTCTGGAAAATTCGTTATAACTTTTTCAGTTATGTTGCTAACAGTCATTTTGACAAAGATTAGTCAAACACACAAACGGACCAATCGATCATCACGAAAATTTGATAATTTATGTCTTTTAACATTCTAAGCAATTCCTGTAAATTTCATAATGATCCATTCGTAACTTTTTGAGTTATTCTACTAACAATCACGAGATCAAACAGACATAAACTGACAAACGGACCCTCACAAAAATTGGATAATGTACGCTTCCTAATATACCTAACAGCTGATGTAAATTTCATAAGAATCCGTCCATAACTTTTTGAGCTATGGCACTAACAATAAAGAGGCAAACAGACAAACAGTTGAGCGGATCTTTACCGAAAGTTACTCATCTGTTACTCTTAACATGCCTAAAAATCTCTGCAAATGTCGTAATGGTCCAATTAAAACTTTGTGAGTTACCTTAGTGACAAAAAAATAAACAGACGGACAGAAAAACATAATGAAAACATGCGAAATTGATCATATATACAAATTTTATTATTAGGACCTCAACGAATGTTCTAAGCACTGCGTCCCACAAGCGACTGACGCGCTGTCAGCTGGACGCTTTCTCAGCTTTTAATGTATTAGTGAGAGATGTACTGTAATTCTAGTTTTGAGAACAATAAAGGTTTAAAGGTAAATGTGGTGCATTCAGCACGTAGCTCAAGGCGTGGCAGATTGGGAACATTATTAGGTTATGTGTTTGACGCACACGTGTCACAGAATTAAATAAAAAGAAATGGTTTAAAAAACTGTGGGAATGAATCACAGAGGTGAAGTCCATGTAAAACTCTACGGAAAAGGCTCCAAGTATTTCATTATCTCAGTCGAATGCGTGGAAGCCACATTTTGCAACAACTCTACGGGTGAGACTCCCAGTATTTCAATATCTCTACCATACGAGTAGACGCCGTTCCACAACAACTCTAAGGATAAAGCACCCAGTATTTCATTGTCTAAGTCGTAGTAGCATATGCCATTCCGCAGCAACTGAAAGCAAAAGGCTCCCAGTATTTTGAGTACCTTGTACAATTATTCTGTGACATTTGTTCCTCCATTTTCCTAAAAATGGCACATCTACGAGAATCAGTTATATTTGCTAATAAAAGAGTGTGTACATATTGTCCAGTAGTATGTTTTTTACGTTACCAGTTAACACTAGCTTCCTAGCTCAATGTTTAAAATTCTTAATCTCAACATTTTGCAGACATTAGAAATCTTTCTTGTATATTGTTCCATGTGTCCTAAACGCAACGGTTCAAGTGAATGCAACACAAGGAAGGTGAAAGGACAGGCTGACTTAACACAAGAAATAAGTGACCGCTTGTTAACATTGCAAACTCGCAAATAAACTAATAAAGAATATAAATGCAGGTCATGCAATAACTGGGCGACACAAACAAAGACAATTTAACGATGAAGACTGTATCACAGATGAGACCAACGGTCATCCCTTCGTTCCATATTCAAAATCGAAATGCCTCGGTACCTATTTGATGCCAGAGTAAGATCACGTCAAAGCAGCTTAATTTTGGACGTTTATTTTGTATACTCGCTAGTTCGACACACCGAGCAATTAGTGTTGAAGAGCTCGCTTCTGCTGACACACGGCCGAACTCGTTAAGGCGTCACTTTCGTAATGAGGACAATTTACAGTGGACGCATTACATCTTAATATCTCTTATTGCCTTCATATGATGCAAAGAGAAATCTGAGCACTAGCATTACTTCAAGAAACTTAACAGTGGAAATAATAGGAGACTGAAAGATGGTACTTAAATGTTGTTACAATAACGATGTAGTAAACAATTTTGAGGATTTCTTGCCACTTTAACGCGAACAAAGTGCCACCAACATTACGAACTTTTTTCGTCAGCACCAACAAAAAAGAACAAAATTAATAATCAGATGGCACATATTAGCCCAATAGCGTTTGAGCAATTCGCTAGCAAGAATCGCTTTCGATTATATTGTATAGGCCACTCAATGAAAAGAAAGAAACGGACACAGTAGTAAGTAAATGATTTCGATACAAACGCTAGGTAACATTTGGTACCAGTCCTGCAATCAGACTTTTTACTTCGATTTAACTGTTGATGCACTAACTCACTTAATTTTTATCGCAATACATCCAAAGATTTGAATAAACCGATTGACAATGTTGAAGTATTATTAGAAAGTGAAAGAAAATTGAAAATGTTGTAAACCGGCGAAGAAATTGAAGACAAAAGAAGATTAGAGAAATGTTGTCAGTATAGATTGATCGAAAAGTGAAGAAGAGTCCTTTCACAACACGTCAGGAACATCAGAAAGATGTTAAAAAGCTACAATTTAAATAATTTAAGGGCAGAGTAAATAGAGCGCGGAACCATACGGACCTACAACCTAGATAACCCCGGAAAGTGCTAGAACTAAAGAACTAAAGCCAAGACATGGAACAGACTGCTTGTTGAAACTTACGAAAATAGAACAAATTAATTCTGGCTCGTGAAAATGTGGTGAAATAAGATGAAAACTAAACTTTTTGGTCATAACAAGGGAACCCGGATAGAGAGGGGGGGAAAGAACGCTATCAACTCCCCAAATGTTATACCCACTGTAAAACATGGAAGTACTCGCATTATAATTTGGTACGTTGATCATATACATCACTAGTAAAATAGAAATTATAAATGGGAGGATAGCTGGGAGCATGTATCGTAAATTTCGTAATGTACCTCAAAGGAAACTTATGTCTGCCGGACATTGAGTCTTCCAAGAGGTATTCTGTCGAAACATACTGTTACGTAGCCTGCTGCCAGGGCAACAGGACAGAATTCGACAAGGAGCCAAGTTCAAGTCAGTCCTTCGACCTCAATCCAATTGAAATTCATATAAATAATCAAGGATGAAAATCCATTACAGGTTCCATAGAACATAACTGGCAGTAATCTGCAGTGAAGAATGGGTCGAGATTATCGAAATCTTGGTACCATAGAACATTTGAACAATTGTGGAAAACGGTTAGAAGCTAATAAACGTATTAGAGGCTTCTAAAGAAAATATTAGATGATGGGATCCACGATGTTTGAATTGTCGGTTTTGGTAATTTCATTAGATATATCTTTGATTTTGGACTATTTTTAACGTTTCCTCTGACTAATGTTAGGCAAGAAATAATAAATTGTATATGAGTGTAAATAGGCCAGAGTAAAACATCTTATTCTAGAACTGACAAAAATATTCTTTGTATCCAATACATTTCCGTCTCACGGGATATGTACTTGCACGACCTGATTCTTACTATTCGAAGGATAAAAAACGAAGCGTTTCACAGCGCATGCCAGAGTGAAATTAATGAAGGAAAATGCGACAGTTTACCAACATCGCGGGCCATTAGCCTGACGCATCAGTGGTCAGTGGTTCTGATTGAACTGCAAACGTTCCTGGCACTATTGTTTTCTGCACCAAATACCTGCGTCAATATAAGCTTTACGGCGTTATTTACCGCTTGATATTTAAATTTTTTCGACAATAGCAAATGGAACAAAATAAATCTGTTGCAGCGAACTGAGGCCTATTGACCAATTGTAAGACTACAACTAAAATTAACAAAGGAATTTCCTTCTAAAACATAAAAAAGAACAGCAACTGACACAGTGACTTGAAGACGTATGAAAAACAACACAAAGCAAGAAATTTGACCACAGAGATTATCGCTTTCGTGCACGACCCGTAGCAACCTAAGAGCCACTCGTACGCTACGTTTTGGGTAAGCAAGTAAGACCAGGGCTTCACCGAAGCAATAAGCGACGTGCGACGCAACAAATTTGTTGCATGATAAAATGTACCATTCGGTCCAGCAATCTACTGTCCCTACCGACACAACCCAGATCACGCGACACACTATCGCTCACAGGCGCCATGGATGTCTCCCGCAAAAACCGCACTGCATTGTTTGTTGTATCAGTGAAGCCCCGCCCTAAGTTGAGCGATGGCAATATATTAGCACAAAAGCCTTGCTTCTGACCAGCTGCAGCTTCTGCAATGGCAAGTACTGCGCCAACAGAGCTACAGTAATTCCAAATAAAAGCCAGCGAGCGTGGCCCCACAACAGCAAGAGCTGCACAATAGCTACATGTTGCAGGCAGCCCTGGCAACACTACCGCCTTCCATTGTACTTCAAGTCATAGTGGCCTAAGTTCATTAATGAAAAGGCGGCGATTGCGTGATGCGAGAAACATAAAAATGAGCAATAAACTTTCTACGAGTAGCCTATCACGAAAAGTTAGTATTGCATATTATTTTCTCTTTTATATTTCTTGCTAGGTTTAAAAACAATGTTAGGGAGTTAAGAAAATGAAGCTGCAATTCAGGGTTAAACTATGAAAGTTATAAGCTATATAATTGCACGTCGTCTTGTAATCGCAAACAAATACAAACAATAAACTCCTACCTAACCTCAAAATAGAGCCGGTGTTATTAAACACATGTAAATGATATATGAAAGACCCTCCTAGCCTTACGGCCTAAATTAAAAGTTAGTGGGTAAACCAACGATGTAACGGCTGTTCACCTTCAGTAATGTATACGTAATAAGAGGAACTGTTGCTGTAGTTCAAAGTAAGACTCTAGGACAGTGCCCTGTCGTGAACAGCTTTTTAACGGACACGCTACGCGCTATCGACAAGTGCAGCAGCCAACCTTGCTAGGGCACGCACAACCTAATGGATAATTCACAGAGAACTCGATGACAATCCTTCTACGCGTGTTACCACACGGCCACACTAAAACAGCACCGTCCTGGCTGGACGGCTGCAGAGAAAAGGCATTTTCCCACCACTTTGCCAAAGAGCGTCCGACTAGAAATATTTTTACTGATGTTATTCCAGTTACTGATTATTATATCTTTGCTCGTTCAAGCTTCCCGATCACAAGAGTGCTGTACGCGATCCGAAGAATGAAAAAAAAACGGGCACTCTGTATGTCAAGAGAAGGGAGTAACCACGCACGGGAAAAGTAAACCAGAACAGAAAATGAACACCAGCCAAAGAATCGCCAATAGAAATTGCACAACGAACTGGACGAAATGAGCGCAAAATAAAAGTGCTCCGGGAGGAGACTAACCTCACGCAAGGTAACTCTTAGGAGCTATTGGAACACTACTGCCACTACTTCCCATAACATAACACAAGCGACAGGAGAAACTAAAGATACATCATGTGGTGCATGATCCAGATAGGTTTAAGCAAAATGAGACTGAATTACTCGCGTAATATTACTGTGCTCAACAGAGAGTACTGCATAGCCTAATACAAATGCTGGTAGTTAGTGGGTACAAAACCTCCAATGCAATAAATGTTGAAGAGAGTAAAAAAAAAGCGTTCGAGCGACAGAGCAGCGAATATCGCTAATCTAAATGTAGGTGTCATGTCAAATATGCAGATCTTAGTCACAAATAACCCGAAAATTATGCTCGAATGTCAAGACAAACTAGGAAATATTTTGGCAACTCTACTTCCCAAGGAGCTAAAACACAGAACAACGCGCGAGGAGGACCGTTTAGGAGTAGGATACATCGATACAAAATGATGAATAAAAAGGTACAACAGAAATGAGATCATCCACGGTTCGTAGAGATCCAAAGAACAAATTATGCGTCCAACAATTTTACATAAAACAGCCCAACAGGCTACAGCTAAGAAAAAAGTTTGCAAGGAAACACAATGATCTCGTTATCGCGACGAAGTCGGGCGTAACGAGCAAAATTTCAAGAATTACGAAAAGTTGATGGCGGATATCTCTTGGTAATCGCGGACAACCGGCCGCGTTAAGCACACAATTCCTACTTAGTATACAGTGACCTGCTAAGAATACAAATGTCTCAATATGCTTAGATCGAAAGATGCGCAGACAACATGCCGAGCAAGTAAGTACGTTGTTAAACAAGAATTTGAAAATGTATCAGGGCAGGGAAATGCACAAGCGTGATATTGATAAAAAATCGTACGAGATGTATAGAGAAAATATAAAGAATACAAGAAGTCAAGAGTATGAAGATGTATGCGGCATTTACACATTATGTAGGCTATACATTGCTGGGAACAGTCACAATGGAGGAAGTAGGCTACTCTGTAAGCGTAGCTGATTAACACTGCTATATGAAAACCTGACGAGTGAGGGGCCTCCCTGAAGAGATGCCGCTGGCGAAGGAGGAATGGACAAGAACGTTATTCACAACACCGAGAATTAAACGCACGAATCATAAACCCGAACTGAAATAAGAATTATAAAATACACGAACCTTCAACTCGTTTTGGAGCAACTAATCGGAAAATGGCAGGAAAAATAAAAAAAAAAGAGTTAAGAGAAGAAAACAGCCGCAAGCAAAGTGAGCCCACACAAAGAAACGTGTTCTGTTCCTACGGCATTAGCAAGGCTACAATATCTCGAGGTGCGGTCCTGATCTTCCGTCAAGATCAGGAACACTATTGAAGTGGTCCTGAACATGCCCGTAACAGATACGTGGCTTCACTTCGGTACAAAATATACCTATAGGACCAAAAATCTCAATCCTATCCAATGCGCTTCTAACATATGGTAGAGCAGAAATCTGCCAAGACGCAAAATACTCTACCACTAAAAACTTACAAATACTGTAGTTACATAATCTATAGACGGACCAATAAAGTTTAGTTGCTACACAGATAGTCTAGCTCAGTAAGCACTAAACTTCCATCAAGTAATAGAAAATTCAGTGAATCGCAAGAGAAACGGACAAGCAAAATTCCCGTGCAAACTTTTATTTAGAAATGAACGTCCACGGAATTCGACTATTTCTTATTCAGAGTGCGACTAAAAGGCATTGGGTTTCTTCCAATTACGAAAAAAGCTTCGCGTAAAAAGTTCCAGGGGACAATAAAAAGAATTATTTGTAGCTTCGGCAGACGTAAATGGAGGCTTTTTTGAGGCGACTTCGCACTTTATGGCATTCTTGAGTCTCCAGGCAGAGAATTGAACGTGCGAAGTGAGAATTTTCCAACACTATCTTTACTGCTAATATAAATTCCTTCAAAGCAAAAACAACAATACTCGATGCGGAAAAATATTACACTGAAAAGAAAGATCCACGAGCAGAAGACGCTCAACAGCACAAAATAACTCTTGGAAGGTCATGTTTTCCGCAGTTGAAAGGAATGCAATATTGCCCTTGTGAAAAATGCTTATAATACACTCAACAACACAAGTCCTCTCTCTCAGTTAAAAAACAATTTAGGTTAATAATACATGCAACGCACTGTTGAATAAACTATGCTTTTCGAATCGCTCTCTATAAACTTTTCTCTCTTAAAAAATGGGCTACCGTACTCTCTTGCAAACTTATAATCCGAAAAAATGTATCGATATTTCTCGAAAGGTACTGCAAATTATTTAAAACGCAAAATCTGAACTTCTAACTAGAAGGTAGGATTTTAACTATAATTTGACAAGTTTTCCGACAATCTTGCTATACACTCGGAAGAAAAAGAGTAACAGATCAAGGTAAGAGAAGCTTTTAGTTCAGCAGTCCGAAAGCAAAACGTGTTTTCAAAGTCAAGGGCACGCTACTGTCTCTTGCTTTTTGCATTGTCTATATCAAGCGTACAGCGTGCTGCAACTCATACAGTTGAAACACAGAAATAACTCAAAGCGAGCATACGTCAGTATAGAAGAATATCATTTAGAACACCACCACTCAGTAGTATCAAGAAATTTTCCGACTTAGAAATAATTTATTGAGATCTACGCAACAAAATAAAATACAGTGGAGGGTAAACTAGGACATACGGTAGTGTAACGATGTCATATTTCTATGGTTGTGTAACAGTTATACATGAGCATCGATTTCAATTCCTAGCTAGTTCAACGAACTATTTGGGCAAAGATGAGACAAGTTTACTATACCAAGATATTCCCAACTACGCTACCAAACGCATAATGCAAACGAAATTTACTATAAGAAATTCAAAATAGTATACTTTAAAGACGCGCCTCGCGAAATAGAATACACAGCACTGTGCGCGCTCGACAAGACTAAGGCTGAAGGACTACAACACAGGAGCCCCGCTGCCCGAAAACAGCAAAGATCAGGCCACACTCAGCTGACGTTACACAACCAACTATAGGAGATGCTGCTGAAGACTGTGTCTCAAACACTGTTAGCGGTATAAGCTTCATATATCTGCGAGTAACTTTTTCCAGATTTTAATTGATTGATAAAAAATGAAGACTGGACAGTCTGACAAAGGGCGGTGGGTGTCCGCTATTTTCAGTACGAAGTGTAGTATAATGGAGATGATCTATAACAAAGTGATTACATTCAGTTTTAATGTAATTACCACGATTTAATATGTAATCTTCGAAAAAATTAATTGCTCGTCGATAGCATCTAAAGGCAAAACAATAAGCCTGCAGCTATACTTTAGCTGCTAAACCTTGCCTTGATTCAGCGGTCATCGTACTCCGACAGTGAATTCCGTACCCGAGTTCGGTAGCGATAAAAGCAGCTACGTGTGGCACAAGGCACGGCCGCAGAGAGTCTGAGGGCTCCCTACATAGCCTATGAGTAGTTCTACTGTGCACGTCAAGATCACGATACAGGAAATAGTCAAGTACAAAGCAAGGGTGAACAAATTTTCGATTATACCAACGTATTCACTGAATCCGGTTAAACCAATGGAAAATTTTATAAAAGAAAAGCGCTTTTAGTGTAACAGGATTTAGATGCCATAGGTACCGTAGTGATAAAACTCACGACGAAGCGAAATACCAAGTTTAGTGAATACTAACAAATTGCAGCTATTATTATTATTATTATTATTATCATTACTTACCGTACATAACATGAAACATTTAACATCATAACATGAAACACCAACAGAATCGGAACAGTCTCAAAAATCAATAGCTACCTACTTTTAAGCAAGAGCGTTATCACATCAGTGAAATATAAGAAACGTGTAGGCCTATGACATTTTGAAACGAAAAAGTTAGATGTATTTATAGACGCTAACGACGTGAATAATAAGGGTTCATACTGAATAAACTGCACTTCCGGGTTTTCGACATTTCTGATATTACTGTAACATGAATTAGTATGTGTAAGAACAAAAATCATATTTAAGATGGGGTATATCCATTTCCGATGTCTTAAACAATGTATCCACTGAAATTAATATGCAAGATATTTAAAATCATTTCTCTGATGGGCAATGTACATTCGCCATCTTCCACCTTCTTGCGTAACTATGCAAGCAAAGAACAAGCAAGACCGTAGACTGCCGTGACATGTTGTGCTTTGTTAAGGCGTGTGGTGGTTGTTTTCAATATTCCCGACAATGTTTTTGCATGAATTAGTGATTAGGAATGCTAATTATAATATTTCACGTGGGGAGTATCCATTTCTGACATTTTCAAAAATTAATTCAGTAAAATTTGTCGGTAATGCTTAACAAAGAATTTCTTCGACGGGTCAACTTCTTCCGCTTTGTTTATAACCATGCCGCGTTATTTAGCGACAGCGGCAATGACGTTCTGGACATGTGATCGAACATCGATTTTTTCAGTTATTAAAACTGAGCTCCAAAAATTATTTTTCGGCTACAACGGCGCTCTTACTCATCAGGCTTGGCTAGCAAGGTCTGTTTCTGCTAATATCTTATGAGAAACATATAAAAGATAGTGTAGACCGATAAGACGCTACGCCGCCATGTTTGTTGAAAGAAACGCCGCTAGATGGCGCCACATGTCAACAAAGCAAGTCGATGTATGTGACCCATTACAGAAATTATTAAGCATTTTAACTAATTTCATTGAAACCTTTCTCGAAAATGGATTTCTCCCACCTGAAATATTAAAAATAGCGTTCCTAATTACTAATTCAAGCGAAAACTTTGTTGGATTTATCGAAAATCCAAAAGTGCAGATTATTCAGTATGACCTAATAAGGTAAGCCCTAAAATATATTAAATGTCCGGAAATGAAAGTTACCTACGTATATTTCAAATTAAATAAGTTTGTGGAGACAACAACAGCTACATATTTTAAGAAATTCAGGCAATTGCGCAGATAAGACTCTCGTGTGTAGAACAATTTAAGAATAAATTTTAATGTGACGCTGCTGTGAATGAACGGCTTACAAAAATGCAATAAAGCAGACATCCGCCAAGCACCATAACGCTAAATGACAGAATAGAAGACACACAGACAAACGGACCGACGAATAATCAACAAAAATTTAATAATTTATTCCTCGGGACGTTTGTGACAGTTCAAGGAAACGATCCGTCTATAACTTTGTTGCTCAAAGACAAAAAAAAAAAGAGAGACAAACGGACAGACGTGCCATATAAACTACTTTACTTTAAATTTATTCAATTTAAACTATTTAAATTTAATAGTTTGTTCTTTGTGACACTCTTAATAGGCTGTACACACGCTAGTCAAAAGAGCGAGTTTCAGCATCTCCGGGTCCGAATGCATTGCTCTGTCCATTAAATAGTACCCACTTGCGAAGAACCCCGAGTTACTTACTATTCCCTCCAAGTTTGAAGGGAAGCCCGAAACTCAACTGACAGCACTTGCAGAGCAGACTCAACTGACGGCTAACATTTTTGCACTTTTTTCGTAAGCTCAAGGCTGTGTTTACAAGTAGATACTCAACAAAAGGTTCGGATGACCAACTGAGGAAATTCGTTCCTTGACTAGCGTGTGTACTAGCCTTAACAGTTCTCGTAAATTTCATAATGTTCCCCGACTAGAACTTTTACAGCAATGTTGCTAAAAGACAGTAAAACGAATGGACGCAATATCACAAATTTCAAGCAGATCCGTTCATTACTTCCCAAATTATGTTCGTTGCAGACAGAAAAACAAACAACCCCCCGCAAATAGATCACCTATTCGACGGAGGCAAATATGGAACCCACTCGAATAGTGCGCTGGTAAATATGTGCAACTGATCAAAATTCCTATACAACATCCGTATTTGTAAGATAGGTATCTGTAGAGAACGGATTTCTAATTTTAAAAGCAAACCGATCACGGTCGACAGTCAATCTAGAACTGGGTTAATACTGTAATACGTTAAAGTGCTTTGCAACGCAATGCGATTCGGAAAAATCGTTACACTTGGACCTCGGTTCTTCGTATGTTCGCAACCGCATTTGAAGAGCAGACTACCAAGCCAAATTCCAGATATGGGCACCGTGCCAATGAGAGTGATACCCTACTGAATATCCTGTTTGTCAAAACAAGGGTATCTTTTGCGAGAGGGCAACATAGGCCTACTAGTCTTCTTGCGCACTGTATACTACCCAAACTCCACACACTTTTAAAAAAGGAAAACTTCCAGTATCTAATCCTCCAAGTTATTAAATTGCTGAAAACTACGGGTAATAGTCCATTAAGAGTTTCTTCCGTTCAAATATTCTACAGGTTTATTAAAAGGTCTTTCTAATATACCAAACTCTCCATTCAAATCCAAAAATTTAAGATCATTCAACTCAAAAATTTTAGACCACGATTCATTTCAGAAAATGTGAGTCTCTTACCGTTGAATATGAAGAAGAGGAAACACACTGCAAGAACGTTAGCGCGTCAGAACATAGTTGCTACAAAGACGTGTAGAACCTTAAGTGCATGGCGGATTCGTGTCCTGATCACACGTCACAGACCTATTGTCACTAGAAGATAGTCGCTGGCAAATGACGAAGATTCCCGCTGTTACAACAAAATACTGAGGCCAAAGCTGTTGCAGGACAAGTTACTAGGTATGTTGAAAGAGTAGTGGTCCAAAAAGTTTGCAAAGTGTACAATAAAAACAGATTGTATGATACGTAGGTAGCTACAGCACTAAAACAAAACACCAACACGAACAAGTTACAAAACTCTTTGTCGAGTTTATGAACAACGCACTGCAAGCTAACTAGTTCCTTGACGACGGTGTTTCTTTATTTAATCGTTACCACTGGAAGGAAAAAACATCAGAATGTTATTTGCTTGAAATATAAGCGTAAATCTGGCCTTTATGAAAACACGTACATCAAACTTTCTACACAATGATGCATAATTGTTTAAATGCAAAACGCTTTAATATATTTAGAGAGAATTTCACGGGTATAATGAAAATTATGGAATAGCACCACGGACGCGAACCGTCCTCACCCAACACAAGTTCGACTCCCAATGAGGCCCAAACATCTGGGCAGCTGCCAAACGCATAGCATGTTGTCGTACACTCCGATGTCATTGCAACATTTCTGGAAACCCTTGATAAATAGTTAGTTGTGCACCATACTTATTTTGTTACTAAATCATAACTGATGATATACTTGCTTACGAAAATCCTCAAATAGTATATTTTATTGTTTAGAATAACATATTGAAACTGAACCCCAGGGGAGGATTGTACGTTTGACCGGTTGGTGCATTGCGTCGAAATTTCTGCCGTCTGCTCTTTGGCCTCGCGAGGGTATATAATTCTTTGCTCCTGTTCATGACATGAAGGCCATCAAACATGGAGAATATTCTGCTTTTGAAGAAGATACAGTGTGTAATTTCTTCTCTCTGTGAGGGGTATCAAAGCCATCAAACATGGGCAAAATTTTAGCTAATGCAGAGGATGCTGTACGGTATGTAGCTTTTTGTCACCGTTCCATCAAACATAAAAAAATCGCACGGCTACCTGTCGAGTATAGTGAAGTGAACAGTTTTTTTTTAACTCCGCTCGTAATTGCATGGCTATCAAATAGAAGGATACAAATAAAGTACTCGAGTCAGTCCCTTGGACTTGCTGGTACAGATGAGTACGATATGAAACTTGATGCCACTGCAGGAAGCCATCGAACGTGAACAAATGTTGAGGAAAGTCATTTTAAGCTGGCATTATTCTATGTGCCGACTAAAAGCTTTGCTAAAATGTTAACTGCCAAGTCAGTTGACTGAAGCAAGAGTCGCCAGCAATGTTTCATATAATTCTTCCTATTCACAGTGAATAATAACTCACAAAGTTGTCATTTCTACTGTGTAAACGACACAGCAACACAATCGGACAATATGCAGAAAGAACACATTGAAATAACAAACGTGTGAACATGCATTTAGGCTCTAATGGCAAGTAATACGCTCATCAAAGTTATGAGATAGGTATGTAGTGTACAACACAAACTGCTCTTGACACTCACACAAGGACATTTGATATGCAAATTTCCAAGTTCTGATGGGAGTTATGTAACGACTACGAGGGTGGGTCGCTGCAAAATGATAACCGTTAGACCTTTGTTGTCGCTTGCGACAACAACAAAAGTGCACTGCTTTATGAGGCGCCATTCGCTCAAAATTTGAAAGGGCGCAATGAAATAAACAAATGACACTTGCAAATAATTTCTAATAATATTTTTTAAGAGCAAAATAGTTTCACAAATGCGCTTACAGGTACATAGCGAACAAAATTATTTCACTATTCATGAGGCTCAGTTGCATAGGGAGGAGGCCGGGGAAAATGCAGTATTGCATTTAGCCCATCGCCGTAAGAACGTCCCGCACGACACACCTTGTACTCACACTGTCACACAGAAGTAAAATTAACAAAGAGAAAGTACGCACAATGTGCTGCAATTTTGCAGAGATTTGCTAGGCTTGTGACATTTTCTATCCTTTTAATTACCTCAACAGCGGATATGACGGCAAGTGCAGGGGCCACACTAGGCGTTCGTAAGAGCAACGCGCAACTCCCTCAGAAATCCTTGTTGTGTATGGGAACGACCAGGAAGCAAAGAATGCAACGGGAGGACTCAATAGGACTGAAATGAAACATAGCTGTGACCGTACGTAGCAAATTTACATCACATCGACGAGTCGAAGTGTTTTAGGTGTAGAGCCTCAGACCTTCGTAGCGCATCGTCGTATTTTTTCGATTTATTTCATTCAGTCTCCCGCTCAAGACTGGCCAGCTACTTGAGCTGCAATACATCGAAAAATGTTGTCGCCAAGTACAGAAAGTTAGGGCAATGGCTGACTGTTAATGTGGTTTCTCTCGCGTACAGAATTGGCTATATGGTGCTTATATATGTTGGTAAGGATTAGATATATTCTGTGAAGAGTACTGGGAAGTGAATATTAAGTGTAAATAAGGCTTCAATCAAGAAAAAGAAGTTAAATTGAGTCGCCGAAAGGGAACAAATTCGGCGCTAGTGTTATGAAAGTTTCCACCAGCATGCACTGCAATTTTCTATAGTTAATTGATAAATTAGTATATATCATCTTCATTTATTTATACGCTAGAGATAAATTTTGCAATTTAAGACGATTTTTCTGGTGAAATTAGGTAAAATACTCCTAGGCTGCTCAGCCATAGATTAATCGATTATGACGTCACTTTTTGGTGCTAATTTTTCGTGAGTCCTCCAGTTACGCTCTTTGCTTCCTGGGAACGACTGTAGGTGACACACTAGCGACGGGAAGCTGCTCATATCCGACTTTACAAAGTCCTGTACCGGACTACCAAGCACATGTTCCGCAGAACTTCGTTGCTCACGCTCTTTGATTCAAAGAAATTGCAGTTTTTGTCACTAGTAATAACTTATTTTGCTTCTAGTGTCGATACAACTAGGAAAAAAACAATCACTGTAAATGCAGATACTACTTATAGCGTGCTACAGCAATGCACGTACTGCCAAGTGAGCTTAGGTTAACATTTTCATACTTTTCTTGACCACGCGGTCGTGCTTTCGTGGGCGCGGTAATACATTCAATGAAATTAAACTACTGACTTGGATAGCAACTCCTAAAATGATTGACAAGTAGAGGTAACTCAATAAATTTTTGTTCCCCAGAGGTAGTGCAAAGGGTTCGAACATTTACGGTATTTTATTTACGAACATAAACACAACTGTGTCCACATGACAAAACAGCGATAAAATGTTTACCGTCAACTCAGTATTCTCCAGTCTCCACATGTGTCACTACTGTGGTGAAGTTCATATTTCTAGACAAATTTGCAGTGAAATAGAAATCAGAGAGGCTTAAAAGATTTAAAAATGTCTATAAACAAGAATGCCTCATAAAAATCTTAATTTATTCTTATTGCGGATGAACCTGCTTTGTTTGCAGCCTAAATCACGCGGAAATATCAAACAAAATGGACGCCCACGAAAACGCACAGAGCTGCGATTAATGATAGCAGAAATTCGCATTGTTCAGCGAAAACTCCACACTGTGAAAAGATTTTTGATTTCATCTCAGTTCGTAGGATAAGTAACTAAAAAAACGCTTTACAAATAACAAAAAATGCCCTTTTAAAAAGCACTCAGAGTCACATTGCAAATACAAATTCGATTTATGCGGCTGTACGACCAACTGGTTGCCCATAGAACCCTCAAGCGACCTTTCGCCACGTAGGCGCAACTTGTCTGTTCCTAGAAGCAATTCTACTGCTCGAAGACGTACGAGCAGCGCGTCCTGACAGCAAGTTGCGAGGATGAATGCCTAGTGGCAGTCTCGAAGCTATGTTTACGAGAGTTCAACATAACATTCCGAAGAAAAAATGATTAGGTTATACTCGTTCTTTTGACTAGCGTGTGTCATGGCCATCACGAAGTCGCCAAACGTTATGACGGTCAGAAAACGCGTACAGTGTAACCACCGTGTTCTTATGCAGTGGCCACACAAGGCATTCATCCTCGCAACTTGCTGTCAGCACACGCAGCTCGTACGTCTAGAGCAGCAAAATTGTTGCTAGCAATGGACAAGTTGCGCCTACGTGGCGAAAGGTCACTTGAGGTTTTCTATGGGCAATCAGTTGGTTGTACAGCCGCGGAAATCGAATTTGTATTTACAGTGTGATTCTGAGTGCTTTTTAAAACCGCCTTTTTTGTTATTTGCAAAGTGTTTTTTAGTTATTTATCTTACGAACTGAGATGAAATAAAGAAATCTGTTCACATTGTGGCGTTTTCGGTGATCGCTGCGAATTTCTGCCATCAAATCGCAGCTTTGTGTGTTTTCACGGGCGTCCATTTTGTTAGATATTTCCGTGCGATTTAGGCTGCAAACAAAGCAGGTTCATCCGCAAAACAAATAAATTAGGCGTTCCACGAGGCTTTTTGTTTGTTTATAGACATTTTGAAAGCTTTTAAGCCTCTCTGATTACTATTTCAGTGCAAATTTTACGAGAGATATGAAACTTCACTACTGTAGTGACACTTGCGGAGAATACTGAGAATACTGAATACGGTAAGCTTAGTGATAGATTAGAGGTTTCAGAATCTAATCAGCATGATTTGGAAATGATTGATTTCTGGTGTTCTAGGTGGAGGATGGGGCTAAATTCGGGCAAGACTAAGACAATGCTCGTGTCCAGGTCGCGTACAGTGGGACCGCTTTTCCTGCACTCATGCTGGATGGTGTATCACTTCCTGTGGTTCATGACCTAGTAATCTTGGTTGTCAATTTTGATCCAAAGTTGACGTTTGAACCCCACATTCGTTCTGTTGCCTCACGTGCATCGCAGAAAATTGGTTTTATGAGGCGTGTTTGGAGGGTGTTTGGCTCAGTAAAATTGACACGTATCTGCTTTAATTGCTTCGTCCTCCCTCTTCTGGAATGCTGCTCTGTAGTCTGTGGTTCTGCTGCCGACTGCCATCTGTGTTTGCTTGATAAAGTGGTTCGTCGATGTGCGTTCATGCTGGATGGTGTTGTGCCTTGTGATCTGGCGCATCGTCGCAGAGTTGGTGGGGTCTGTTTTTCGTATAAAATCTATAACTGCCCCGGTCATCTACTGTCTGAGTTTCTTCCGGATCCATTTGTTCGGGTGAGGTATACTCGGCGTACTGGTGCTCTTCATCAGTTTGCCTTGGAACCGTTACGATGCCGTACGGGCCAGTATTTTCGTTCGTTTTTTCCATCGTGTGTGGATGTTTGGAATGGTCTTGCTGGCTCTATCTTTGCTGGTGCGGGTATTGGCAGCTTTAAACGATCTGTACACAGAGCTATTCTGTGATCTCTGATCTTCTTTTCTTCATTCTTTTGTTTTCTTCATCCGCTGGGCAGGTTGCGTGGGGGTTTGTTAACCTCATGTAGTTTCTCTGTTGCCACGTCGCCAGTCTGGTGTGATTTAATAATAATAATAAGAATAAACATTTTATCGCCATTTTTGGACACAGTTATGTTCATGTTCGTAGATAAAATAAATGTTCGAGCCCTTTGCACTACCTCTGGAATAACAGAAAATTATCGAGTTACCTTTACTTGTCAATCATTTTTGGAGTTACTCTCCAAGTCAGTCGTTTAATTTAATTGAATGTATTGCCGCGCCCTCAAAAGCACGACCGTGTGGTCAAGAAAAGTATGAAAATGTGAACTTAAACTCACTTGGCAGTACGTGCATTGCTGTAGCACGCTATAACTAGTATCTGCATTTACAGTGATTGTTTATTCCTAGTTGTATCGATACTAGAAGTAAAATAAGTTATTACTAGTGATAAAAACAGTAGCTTCTTTGGATCAAGGAGCGTGAGCAACGAAGTTCTGCGGAAAATGTGCTCGGTAGTCTGGACAAGACTTTGTAGAGCGGATGGCAACTTCCCGTCGCTAGTGTGTCTCCTACAGTCGTTTCGATAAACAACAAAGATGACTGAGTGAGTTGCGCGTTGTTCCTACGAATGCCTAGTGTGGTCCCTGCATTATAAAAGTAGCATCTGCATTTAGAATCGGTACTTATTCATAGTTGTGTTGATACTAGAAGTAAACTATGGTATTGATAGAGACAAATATTGCAGTTTCTTTGGATCAAGGTGCATGGGCAACTGAGTTGTGCTGAAGATCTACGTTTAATAAGTTGTCAAACGTCGCTGACCGCTACAATGCACCGTGGGACATTGAGACCACGGCTGCGAGATTTTCACTGCGTTCTGTGAAATCGCACAAGCGCTTTTCGCACTTATGTGCGGTAGTCTGGAGGGGGGTTTCAATGACCATCAGAATATGAGAACGGGCAACGATTACTACGGGTGCAAATTCTGACGATCAGTTGAGACTGTAAACAGTGACAGCAACGGCGTTAGAACACGTACTAATTCATCACAACTTTGTTAATGGACTTAAACGAATACAATACAATATTCATCGATTTCATCCATCTCTACTGGGCAGCAGAAACGTCATAATTATCAAAAACCGTGTTTGGTGTGACTACTTTGTTACACTTCGTTAAGGCGAGCATTTCTGGTGTATTCGTCAGAACAAATGTTCGTCAAAACTTGCATCCATTGGAGTTGTAGCCTAAGAGCCAGTACACACGCTAGTCAAAAGAACGAGTTTCGTCATCTCCGTGTCTAAATGCGTTGATGTGTTCGTTTAAATGGCACATACTTGCAAAGATTTTCGAAAAAAAACGTCAGTTCTCGCGCATTCTTTTTCTTCGTATGTCTGTCTGGTTCTCCCCTTGTTGTTACTATTGCTCCCAGCGTGGGCCCGTAGCAAAGACCTAAATTTTCACCTCTGAAGAAGACAAGGGAAACAGAAATTACGATACTCGGTGTCTATCCTCGACCTCTGGAAGGCGATTACTAGACGATAATACTGACGATTACGGCATCAGATCACCACTGTCACTTCCATGACTGAGGTAAACATTTTAAGCACTATTTCCACATCTGTCTGCAAGTAAATTTTTATTAATAACTATAGCTTTACGCTTAAGCAAAGGTTGTTACCACTTGAAAATGATAGTAAACGCGTGTCTGAGTATGTTCTCATATCGTGGTTGGCTCCGATGACGTCATAGCTTAATTAATGCCAAATGCTACTTTTTCGTAAATCACCAATACCAAGAGCTGTACTCCAAAAGCGCAGATCTCCACAAAGAAAGGTAATGCTAAAAGACAGATTGATAGACGAGAAGACAAATTGATGGCTAAGAAACCACCATAATTTTATCATATTTCTCGTGACACCCCTAGCAGTTTCTGAATATTTCGTGAAGATCCATCGATGGCTTTTTCAATTATGTCACTAACAGGAAGAAAAATATATAGACAAACAGACAAAAGGACAGTAAAGCATCAGCACAATTTAATCATTGTTCTTCGTGACATTCCTAAAAGTTCCTGAAAATTTTAGGAAGAAGCGTTTTAACGTTTCTAATGTGGTGGGCTTTTCATCCAAACCAAAAATAATATAAGCAGTGTTACATTCTTGACGCAAGAGGAACTAAGGAGCAGTTACTGCTGAAACTTTCCGTACTTGACGACAAGCATTTTACCGTGTTTTGAGTGTGGGTACAGCTCAAGTAGCTGGTCAGTGAGGAGCGACAGATTGCATGAATCAAATAAAAAAAATAAGGTGATATGTTTAAATGTTTTGTGAAGTGCACTGCGAACTGAATATGAAGTGTAATTGTGTAAATAAGGCTTCACATCAAAGAAGAAGGTAAATTAGGGCGCCATATCTTGCCTCTGGTGCTGTGAAAGTTTCTACCAGCCTCCACTGTAATTTTCTATTGATAATCTTTTGTTGTTCAATTAGTATATGTTCTCTTCATTAATCTGTTTGCTTAAGGGATAAAATTTACAATTTACGACAATTTTTCTCGCAAGATTAAGTAAATAGCAATAGACTGCTCAGCCGTACCGTTCGTCGATGTGACGTCATTGATGACGTCACTTTTTTGCATAGTTTCACGTGAGTCCTCCCGTAACGCTCTTTGCTTCCTGTGCTCTGCTTAGCAGGAGTGAGGCCGAGAACGCTTTTCTCTAATGTTCCATCAAGTTAACAGTTGCAGGACATCCTTATAAGCAATTCAGCGACGAAAATGTGACAATGAAGCAGTATTGCGAATTTTTTGCCTTCATTTTGAACGGTTGAATCATTAATAAATAAACGAACAGATAAACACACACACTTGTCTTTATTATAGTGTTTGTTGGTTCAAAGAGACATGCATATCTACACAAAACAAGAAATCTATGCAGAGTCAATAAACGCATTTTGGAAGAGAAATGAAAATGATAGCAAAATGTGGTAAGTATAAACAAGAAAGGGGATGGATAGAAGCAAAGACGACATAGTTACAATACCAGAAAAACATACGACTGAAATAACATATATGACCCTTTGGAGACTTTTACAACAACAACAACAACAAAAAACTATCCATCTAGTACACACTTGAGGAATAACAATGAAAGACCATTTTTCTTATACAAAAATCACTGTTCTTTTCATCAACTTCCCACTTTAGCTCCTTGGCCAGTGGAGACAAGCAAACCGTTTTCCATTATGTCGCTTGTAAACTTGGGACTCTGAAAAATAGTAAGAAACATAGTATTTTCATAATAGGACACTAAAATATAGAAAATGACAGCGTACATAAAATATAAAATTAGCATAAGAACTACTAAAATAAAATAAAAAATTATATTGAAACGCTCGTTTAAAAATACCCACAGCGTTTGCAGCGATCCCAAAAACGGGACACAGGGAGTACTCGTATTGCAAACAATACGAAAAAAAACCCTCGCATGGGAGCAGCTAACTGTAGAGACAATAGCTGGAGAAATTATTAGCGCGTAGTATTTCCCACTTTGTATTTCTTGTATTATGTTGCCCCATTGTATGCGAGCTAATTAGTTGTAAACATGTAATATTTAGATGACTTAGATGAGTGATATAGGGCATGCATATTTGTATATCTGCAAATGAGCGACATTCTAAAGAATTTTAAAAAATCATCGTAGTTGTTCACTGGTAATTGTGTTCCTGAGAGGCACCATTTATCCATTTTCCACATGAGCCTTCTGGGGAACAGGTTTTTGTTAGCTATCCTTCATAAGCTAAAAATACCTCCCAAAATGCGGGCGGTAACTTGTCAGGAAGCCCGCGGTCGCAGTTCGGCGCACGACCAGGAACACATACTGGCGAGCCTCATCAGACTGAATGCGGCGAAGGCAGCAGTCCAAGTTCTTTCCACGATACCTCCATTAAAGTCCAAACGAGACCACTACGGCACTAGCTACGCCCTTTCTTTCCACAGTCGGCCATAGTCGAGCGGGTAAGGAGGGACTCCTATACTAGCACAAGTAGCTAGCCGCTACAGGCCGCTTATTGGAGTCGGACGGCCGTGATTGATACTGGGACCGTCCGCAGAGGCCTCGCATTGCTCCGGCCAGTCACTGCAGCCCGGTAAGAAAAAAACCGAAGTGCCCGCGAGAGTATTAGGGACTATCAGCACAAGCGAACTCCAACACGGTAGGAGCACGAAAAATAAAAAAGTAACAATGAAAGTTAAGAAAACGTTTTTCTCAATAAAACAAACACGTAATGCAACACTAAAAAAATTACTGGAACACACATACCTATATAACTACGAAGAACAACATTACTAATCCCGGAAGACGTGTCTTCTCACATAATAAAACACTGCAAGAAAATTACTGACACGAGTACAACCACGAGGGCCGAGGGACAACATCACTGGTCCCGGAAGACATTTTTCTCACCCAAAACAATCACATAACACAACACTGCAAGAAGATTGCTGATACAAAGACTACTAAGGGAAGCGAGCAACATCGCTGATCCAGAAATAGAGACTTTCTAGCTACAGCAACAGGCGGAGCTACGTTGCCTTGATTAGCCTTCGGTTCCAAGAAACTCATCATGAGCAGGCTGGGCTGTAACACGTCTTTTTATTACACATTACAGTATTATTATATGCGGCTAGTTTAGCTTACATATTAAGACTGAAAAATTTTCCATATTACCACTCAAATTCCTCAAGAAATATATGTCATGAAAAATTTCACGTATTACCACCCCTCTCCCCCCCCCTTCGGTAGACTATGCCATTTTCTTCCAATTTCGGGTCTATGAGTTCCAAAACTCTGAAAAAACTTCGTTCCTTGTATTTTCATGACGATGTGAGAATTATTTTTCGAATGTAAACTGAATAAAAATGGGGATAATTAAGAAATAGTGCCAGCGATTCTTGTTATTTTTAATAACATTTCTCGCGACAGTTTTAAATAAATTTTTTTCTTCTAAAATGACTTAGAGAGTTTGAAATTCACCAATGTCTTCCGCGTCGTACGTCACGTCAGCGCAAGGTAAAAGTCATCAAAAGGTAGCTGACCGAACCACCTAACAAACCATAACCCGTCCTGAAGTTGTCAATTTCCATTCCGCTACGATGAGGAACGGCGTTTGAAATGCTGCCGGTTTGCAACTTTAGGGTATCTAGAAAGTTACTCTTATATGGTTACTATGCGGTACCTACATTGTTATATGCCATAAAATCACAAAAATTATGTATTCGCAAGTCCATTACTCGAATGAACAAATGTGCACCACGCATATTCGTTTTTCAAGTTTTCATCCAAATTCAATGTTAATCAAATGCATAGAAGCTCTGAGTGTACGAATGAAATCCGCCAATAGAATCGGAATATACCGTATTCGAGTACCGAGGTACCACTTAATATATTTTAGCAGAACAAGTTAGTCCAAGATATTACATATACGGTATATCCCAGCATTTTAGTACTAAACAACTGAGAATCAGAAAAGTCAAAGTGATCACAGAAAAAAACATCCTCTAAAGGCCAACCTAAATAGCCCCAGTGTGTCACTTCATGGCAGCATAGGCTCATCTGACTCCACGGCTTCCGCGGTCCATCCCATTCCTACTGAGAGGACACAGTTTAAAATTTGGCCTTCCATTCACTTCGGCTCAATATATCGTTTTGTAGAGCAGCTTTCAAACCTAAAATGTAATTGTTAAACACTACAGCTGTAGTACTTTTACCGACAACAGGTCTCGTTGATCACGACTCGATTGGAAACTACCAACTTGAAAACGGTTCTACACACGTGGAATGGCGCGCGTAACACTAACCGGACCTCGTTCGAAGACCTTTAGGAAATATAGGTAGGTAGTTCTCAGCTTGTTGTATTTTTATTTATAATAGAAAGTGTAAAACCATATCAGTTGTTAGCGATTACTTATACTGCGGAGCAAACACTCCTAGTTATCGCGTTGGTCATACTTGTAAGCCATGAATCTATACGGAGGAGGTCAGACCCCGACACGGAGCGTGGCTTGTACAGCGCCATTTGAACCACATCAAAGTTCTATTTTGTAAACTGTGGATAGCAGAGGCAACTAGAGCACTCTGAGAGCGCATACCTCCGCTGAGCAAGGCAAGTTAAGAAAAATTCAAATTGACTCTGAGAGTATGATTTCCCTTTTACTAGCTCCTGGGCCCTTCATCAGACAGTTTCCATAATTTCTTCCAGATCAGCCAGTAACTTTTTGAGTTTTGTTCTGACAAACAATTTGACCAACATCAGTCAAATACACAAACGGGCAAACCGATCGTCACCAAAAAATTTGATCATTTGTGTCGTTCAACATTTTCAACAACAAATCTCATCAACTTCATGAAGATCCATCCATAGCTTTTTGAGTTAGGTTGCTAACAAACATTTTGATAAACATTAGTCAAACAAACAGGCAAACCGATCATCACCAAAATTTGATCATTCATGTCTTTTAAGATTTTTAACAACGACAGCAAATTTCATGAAAATCCGTATAGAACTCTTTTAGTTATTAAGCTACCATACGTGAAATTAAATTTGGAAAGAAACAAATAGACAAACGGATCATCACATAAATTTTGTCATTTATTTTTCGTTATATAACTAACAACTACGTAAGTTTCATAAAAATCCGTTAACAACTTTCTAAGCTTTGGTACGGAGAATGAAAAAGACAGACTAACAAACAAACAAGCGGTTGAACGGATCTTCATCAAGAATTAATCATCTGTTACTCTCAACATGCCTAACAATCAGTGTAAATTTCGCAAAGATCCGTCCATAATTTATTGAGTTATTTTGGTAACAAAGAAACAGAGCAACAGAGGCAGACAAGTAGGCAAACTCGACAAAAACATAACTTCCTTGGCGGAGGTAAATGTGGAAGAAGATTTATCAGACTACACAGCAGCAGAAGGTGAATATAGGTAAACTAAGAACTACTACGTGACACGTCGGACTACACAGCAGCAGAGGGCGAATATAGGTAAACTAAGAACTACTACGTGACACAATGGGCAGAAAATTACTTAAACAGGGAACATTAATGTACTAACAATATAGTTTACTGCGTGAGCTTTCTCCATGCGCGCTCTTTGCCAACATATTGTAGGGGCAGAAACCAGTAAATGAGAAGATCTACAAAGCAGCATCAAGGGTAACTAACAGCCCATGCGGACGAAGTTCTAACAAGAAATATAGTGGGAAGAAAATGGTGAATGCAATTTTGCGATCCCATTTTGAAAGAACATCGCTAAGTAATTTCTGTAAAGCCCAGCTAGCAAAGACGCCCTCGATCCAGGTGGTTGTGAGGCTGTTGCTGATTTTGACACAAAGCACGTAGTGGGCCAAGCCTGGCATATCTTTGCAAGCGACAGCCGCCACACTGCAAAACTTTTGGCTAAATGGCCTGAATGTTTTAGGATATAGAACGACATTGAAGTGGAAATTGTCGTTTTAATACTTACCTTCCTATTCGCCTTCCTTATACATTGAATGTGTGGGACCTTTTCCTTTGAGGATGCTGCTAGAGCTCCAACGTCTCAGGATATTGAAACGTAAGTACTGCATGCTTCAAGCATACACTTCAGGTAGAGTCTAAACAAAAAAGAAATGCAATTGTTTTTATTCAACTGCACCATATATCTTCCTTATCAACAACAATGGCGATCCAAAGAGAGGAAAAAATGAGCTATTTGTAGAATATGAAGCAAAACGAGGAACACGTGTACAAAAACATCAAAAATAGTTTAGGAACATGAGCTCGGGAAACACCAGAGAGAGTCTAGTCTTAATGAAAGCAGAAGAATTGAAAGAAGCATGGTGCGCTAGACACAAAAAAAAGTCCCGAAAGTTTAAGTAAGGTAAGGTAACCTATGATATGCCCTTAGTGGTTGAAGAACTGTATATTTTGAATATTCTTGTGCAAGGAAAAACGTCTTGTCAAACGATCAGTGAATATAAATAACGCTGAAAACACGGTAAGATCTTACTCCAGAGACTATGACCGGTCAAGCATTGAAAAGCGTCGTATTATGTAAAAAAGGTAAAAAAAATAAAAGATATTACATCTCACATCGTAACACAATCTAGTTAGTCATTTGCCTTCCGAGGAATATATATACGAACGAACTACCTGTTGATATTTGACCATGAGCTGCAATAGCTAATAAAACATTTTACTTATCTTGCTGTCTAAAATTTTTCCTTATAAAAGTACGTGCAATAAGGCGGCACAGGAATTGTAGGCACCTTTGACATTTCACTGGCCAACAGCCCATATAAGATCGACATCTTTTGACATCTCGCAATGCAGTTTTGTTTTTAAAAGAGCTATATTCGTATGTTTCGCATTCAACACGGCAGTGTTTCCTACAGATGAACACACCTTTGCTATACATAAAACTACGGTATTAAACTGATAATTTAGTATTTATTATTATCATGATATAGGTTAGTTTGAGCCACCCTAAATCACAAGTTTGAAGTTCTAAGAGAGAAAAAAGAAGAGACAAATAGTATGGCAAAATAAGACCAGGAATCCTTCCATGCACGCGTGTGTTCCTTCCCAGGATCAACGCGCATGGGCACAGCAAGATCAGAAAGAAGAGAAACAACAGAGAAAATCATCATCAGTATGAAGCTGGAAAGAAGCACTGGGAGCACGGAGGAAAGTTCTCCCGAAGGCCTAGCTAATGGCTTAGGTAACCTACATGTTCGTCCATGTGGTCGCTGCTCCCCATAACATAAGATGAGCAAATCTAACTAATCTAAGCCTATGTTCCATCCTATGTCCTCTGCGGGGAATAATCTAGTTGAAAGTACGTTCGACCAAAAGTCATTTATTTGAACTACAATGAATTTTGATAGCAATGATGAAAATTCAATGACTGCTCTGCATCACTAATCAAAGCCGTCGTTCAGGTAAAGGAGCTAATCTTATGCATACCTTTCCATCAAAAGTGGTGCAACCAACAAATATCTTCTGTCGTTTGTCGAATGAAAAAATCGCTGAAGTGTGTTGCAGTTACTAGACTAAGAACAGTGCTCTGACAGATATCAAAACGCATTGAATTCACTCTGTTTAGCTTTATAAATTGGCGGTGTCAGCGTACAGTATAGTACACACCATTCACTTGATCGCCGTGCCAATGTTTACAAAGAGACGCCAGGTACACGGCAGCATTGTAGCAACATTCACTTGATCGACGTGCCAATGTTTGCCAAGAGACGGCAGGTACACGGCAGCATTGCAGCCACATTCACTTGATCGCCCTGCCAATGTTTACCAAAAGACGGCAGGTACACGGCAGCAGCGCAGCAACATTCACTTGATCGCCATGCCAATGCTTACCAAAAGACGGCAGGTACACGGCAGCAGCGCAGCATCATTCACTTGATCGCCGTGCCAATGTTTACCAAAAGACGGCAGGTACACGGCAGCAGCGCAGCAACATTCACTTGATCGCCATGCCAATGTTTACCAAAAGACGGCAGGTACACGGCAGCAGCGCAGCAACATCTGCAAGTAAGGAAGTCCCTGCCCAGGGTATCGGACGTTGCTTCTATTGATCCAGCGAGTGGGGCACAGCCCCCCAGAACTGCCCCATTTGACCGGGAGTTGCCAAAACTCGCTGGCACGGCGCTACTTACCACGAAATATTTTGCAGGCCTCTATATGCTCACGATGGGCGAGCAGAAAATGCTGTGCGTCCTTCAGGGAATTACGAAGGCTTCAAAAAATGAGCAATACCAAGTTCGGGCACGTGGATCAATTGGGTGCGCTAGACTGAACGAATTTTAGCAACAGATACTAGAACTACAAGAAATTATTTACAACAGCTGCATATCCCTTTCTACTTACATTGCTACAATTTCTTATCTAGCAAACAGCTCTTGACCCGTAAATTATCATTAATTAGATCAGCATCGCAAAGCATTATGGCGATATAGAATTCGCAATATCTGCCATAGAATTATATTCAGGACACCGATCATTGTTAACGTATATAAATGCCCTATTATCACGTTTCCCCGGCCTTCAAGAGTTCGTTGCGCCTACATGGGAAGCAGAAAGAACATTTAGTAGCTACGTGTTAGTAGAAATTAGCCAATTCCATACACGGATGGATGATCATAGCACACTAGAACAGCTGACAAAAAAAAATAACAAGATTACTAGAAGTATATAGCGGATACAAGAAACAATGTGAGCACGAAATGTCCGGAAGATCTAGCTCTACCCAATCTAAAGTAATCTACTTACATATACTCTGGATGCACCATTTCTTTAAGAAAAGATTGAAGAATCTGGCAAACCCGTAGAGTCTGGTTCGTGCGATGCTCCCGAAGAGAGTACGTATAAGTATCTAGAATACAGCAACTCAAAGGCTTCAGAAAAGCAGAGCTGTGACAAAATCATTATGAAGATTTACCTGCGGTAGGCTCTATAAAACTGCTGACTTAACCTACAATAATGATTTCAGGATCATTACTGAAAGTAGGTGCAGCAAAACATTACTTAAGCAACAATTAATCTATAGAAAATTAAAACACTGCTAGGTCTGGCTAACAGAAAAAAATACCGAGAGGAAATGCTATTACGTGAGATAACTTCTATGGATTACTTAATACAACTGAAAAATATACTGTAAGATATCCGACCTTCTACTAAATTCAGTTATTACAACAGGAATCAAAATCTTGTTACGTAGTTCTTTTCCTAATGGTACTATTACTATCAATAACAGTCGCACTGAGTGTTTGTATAATAGTCACTGTAAAGGTCACCAGGGAAATAATATAAGGAGAGATGTCCATGCACATCAAAGTATGCTATGTAGTCGATCGTACGAGGAACATAATCAGTGTTTAGTCCTCATACCATATTGTGTGCAGAAAAATAAGCAAACAGTCAGCAGATCAGCATAAGATGCACGGAGAAATAAGTGTATTATAAGAAGGGATCGAACGGCGAGACATTCTGATGCTGCAATATGTTATTCGGGTCTCTGGTAATCTGCTATCAATAACCTACTTCAGTTCCTCAACCCCACTGTCACCCCCACGGGAGGCCCAAGTCCTTCATCTACTCCAGTCGAGATTAGGTGGGCACCAGCCATGAAACAAGTAGGTGGTCGTCAATAAGCACATGACTTGAGTTAGCCCAGACACAGGCCTCACTAAACACACTTTTGATGAAACAAAAATGCTGTAACTCTGTAGACAAAGATCCTGAAGCCCCTCTCCTTCCCCCTGATGAAAAATACAGAACCGATAAAATTTTAACAAGTCCTTTAACAATTAAGCAGATCATTTAAATTGGGTGAACGTAAACCACAGCGCGGATACGATCATACGATAAAGTCGCAATTTTCTCGGTCGATTTGCGAAAAAAAAATCACATTAGTTCCAAAAATGCTTTGATTGGCCTCTGTGGCCTATGGGCGCCTTTCCGTACATCGAGTAAAATTTTCGGTTACGTTAACACATTCCTATTCGAGGATTTCCCTGATTCTTGCTGTGAGTGCTACCTTCAATTCACAATTCCTTAAGCGCTGGGTAAGCTGAAGGCAGAAAGCAGGGTAAAAAATGAGCAATATCCCCAAAAAGCAATGTTGCTAAGGAATTATAACTGTGCGCAATATAGTTACGCAAGTATGTCTCCTTCGCCGCACAGGCCATTTAGAGCATATTTTTGGAAAAAAAATATGACTTTTATGCCAAGAACCCAAGTACTATCAATTCGGGGGAATGATCGCACAGACACTGAAGTTTACGTAGAGCGAAGTTGAAGGAGATTTGCTAGACCTTTGCAGGATTTAATCGAATTTTTATAAGTTCTGTTTTTTTACCTAATACATTACTGACTCGATGAAGCACAAGCAGCGCGCAACTGTAGCTATGGCAATGAGCTACACGGTGAAAATTAAATAACCTTAAGATACATCCAAAGCGACGTAGTTGCACAATTGAAGTACGTTGCTGATAAGCTCGACACGGACATACAGCTGTAGCTATGTTAAATGAGCTGCATAAATTAATATTAACTCCAACAACGAGGACATCAAATGAAATTCTGCTGTAACCAAAACGCCACAACTCAGCAAACGAACAGTTCTACAAGGGTCAAGCACAAGCACACAGCTGCAACTGTGATAATGAGCCACAAAGCGCGCATAAAACGATTTTCTGATATACTAAAGCACCACAACACAGCGGACGTACATCACTGACTCTGCGCCGGCTAAGCACAAGCACACAGCTGTAACTGTGCAAATGAGGTGCGTCAAGTTAGATTATGGTGGACACAACACATTGTGCCCATGAGTGGTGGCGGTGCAACTCTGTCACAAACACACGCACACACACACACAGACACAACACGACACGCACGGCGTTCGCTCAGCTTCAGTTCAATAGCATGAGTAATTCAGTAGCAGCAGGCCATGCTATATCATTCACAGCAGAGCAGTCACAAGAATACGGGACACTGTGGCACCTGCCTAGCGGCAGTTCTTGTGTCAGCAGACGATGCTTGGCTTTTCATATTCACGGCGTTTTGCATGACATATGCAGCTAAACGTTGCGGGCTTCTTCAGAAAACAACGTTCGTTTAAGCCTTCTTAGATACTACAAGTGATACAAGGAGAAAGTGGGAACTATAGTATGAGTAGGTTGGAAAAAGAGGGACCCATGTATGTTAAATAATCACGAATGGGAACAGTGAGTTGGAAAAACATTGAACGCAGGATAGCCAGTAGGAAAAAGAAAGAAGGAAGCAACAGAGGCACGGAAGATAGACATGCCGAACCGTCTAAGCCCCATTGCGAGGTAAGACTTTCTATAACACAGAATGGATGGACCTGTTCTTAATGCCTATGGTGCGAGAAGAGGTTCGAGGAATGGGTTCTTACTTATGTAAGAGTAGCAGCATACGGAAATTTTTCATTTAATCAAATACACACAAGTTTTAAGCCTCTCAATCGACAATACTAGCTAGTCGAACGAGCAGAATTGAAAAAGAATATGCAGCATTTCAAAGACCATGCAGCGCTCCGGCACAAATGATCACCATACAAGTAAATGCAGCACTTGAACGCTTTTGTGTTGCGTAAAGCTGTGC
The DNA here is from genome assembly GCA_001587735.2 of Parhyale hawaiensis. Taxonomy (NCBI): domain Eukaryota; kingdom Metazoa; phylum Arthropoda; class Malacostraca; order Amphipoda; family Hyalidae; genus Parhyale; species Parhyale hawaiensis. The sequence goes on along the minus strand of LQNS02278083.1, from coordinate 3,146,966 downwards.
ATGCCATCGTTCAAACTTCCAATAGCTTCTGTCTTACCTTGGATTCCTCGGAAGTTCTTCGGACGAAGTCCAAAAGCTAATATAGCAGTAAAAATTTTCTCGACATTTGGCGCCGCTTTCGAATAAAGTAACTGCTTTGCAGTGAATCAAATTGAAGATAAATTAGTAGACTACGGCATTTAATGAAAATGATGCATTCATGATTTGTTGCTCAAGTCAGGACAACATTAATTCTGATATAAACAATATTATACTGTAATTTCCATACCCTCCGAGACATGACGACTTCTGCGAATGGTGAAGAGACGCTTTGATCTGAATACACTATGTGCTCTCAAAGACAGAACGTTAGAGCTTAACAAATTAAGAGCGCAACTCGAGACCAGAAGGGAGACACCGACGATACCGGAAGCCAAAGACAAAGTAAAGAACGACAGAGTAAGAGCCGGGACGGAAGACACAAGGATTACTCTTGGGAGCCAACGTTTCAGAGGCAAAAGCGCACTGGCACTGCAGTGCTTACCACAGTTTTAAGCCGCCGCTACTTCAGTGCTACCAAAGACAGAATTCAAGCAGAACAAATATTTGGTGACTAGTTAGCTACATTATTTATTGAAGAAATGGTGAGCCAAACAAGAAGTAATAGACGTGTAGTACGCCAAGGAAAATGAGGAAGCTCAGGAAGTCGCGAAGGAAGAGGAGTAGCAACAAGACTCGTTATAAGATTAGCAAATAGAAAAATAAGCTAAGTAAACACAGAAAGCAAGATATCTCAAAGGCGCATGAAGTCTCTAGACTGTCACATTCCCTGCAACACACCTTTTTGGAGTCTGAATTGAATTTCAAACATGCAGTGAAGATTTGAAGTACGTGTCATGGGTATCCCAACTACCTATTTCCACTGCCGTTCCAAATTTATAAAAGATTTTCCTTGAGGGTCCATTCGCTCGCATGCACGTTACGTTTTCAGTATTACATTCGGGAAAAAGTGTCATTAAGCCCGTTGCAGACGATAGCCTTTTGTCCTGTGTTTTCACTTCACCGCATTCGAATGCTTCGAACTGTCCTTGTAAACATGACTTTGTGTCTAGCAAAAGTTTCGATAAAATGTTTACCGTCATATCCGCTGGCTCACACAGCGTCACTAGTGCGGTGTCTTGTATGTTTTAAATTTTTAGTGAATGTCGTTTTAGAAATTAGTACCCCTTTTTGTTGTTTACACAGGAACAGAAGCACATTCGAACGCGGTGAAGTGAAAACACAGGACAAAAGACTATCGTCTGCAGCGGGCTTTAGTACAGTCTCGAGAGAGAACAACGGGAATAAATTTTAAACTACTTCAGCTCACAGATCATAAGGCCGGTCTACAGGTAAGCCTTTTCAACATGTATGCATTTTCAACAAATTGTCAGAATATTTTGTGAGTCTTTGTAAAGAAAAACTGTGTGTCTGCCAAAAAAAAAAATTCTAGCATGTCAAAAAACGGCAAGCCGACTAGATTAAACAAGCATCACCAGCAAGATTCCTCATATTTCTGCAAATCTGCAGCGCATTAGAACCCGAGAAGTTGTTAACATTTGTGCTATTTAAATGACATAGCTGGCTGCGCATTCTTAGCCTATACTAAAAGAACACGTTGAAATGACTAGCATATAAACCGGCCTGATAACGTGTTATTCGATTCAGAATTTATTTTCACGCTCCGTATCCACCATGTTCGGGATCCAGGCACTGATAAAGAATGAATTTTCTGTTCTATGCATTTTCTACAGGTGTCGGCTAGTATGATGCAATTTTTTTATATTAAATACTTGCAACAACAGAAACAAACGCGCGTCGAGCAGATGTTTTCAACGGTTTCTGTATGCCTACTCTATGCAGTAAATGAGAATTGCCTTAACTTTTCTTACTTTCATGGTCTTGGCCCACCTTCGTCAATGAATAAATAGTCCAAACGACAGAGTATAATAATAATAAAGAATTGCCGTTACCCAAGCTTTTGAAAGCTTGGGTAATAAAAACTAAAAATTGAGAAGATATTCTAAATCATCCTTCTAAATATGAATCCGGAGCGTCAAATATTTCGAATTATAACTGCTGTTTCTTTTACTGTCAATACTTCCTTCAGTATTAGCTACTATCAAAAGTATTATTACAAAATTACTCATTAGTAACATATGAATTGTAGTTAAGGGTTTTCGTTAATACTACTCGAAGTACAGTATAAACCTTCATCTCTATGACACTCGTAACCCAAAGAGAGGAAGGAGCCAGACATAGGCAGCACGTTATGAAAAATAAACGGAAAGTTCAAGTATAGAGGAAAGCAAGTCAACATAGAAAAGGAAGAATAGACCTAAACTTATCAGTAAAAGAAAAAATATTGGAATTAAGCAATGTAGACGGGGGGAAAATGCGTCACGAATGCGCAAATAGCACGAAAATAATTAGCATTATGAGTATTACAGTTAGTGAATTGCTACTGCCATCTACAGTATAATATTAATGGAGTTGTTCCTTCGTTTATTACGCTCGTCAGTAATAGATAGGAGAAAATTCAACTTGTAGGAATAAGAAGCTTTGATTTTTGCTGGAACGAAGTTCAACCATAGCTGTCTTCTTTAGCGCTTCTTGAAAAAATTTCAGTCACTTTCAAAGCAAAGACATGAAGACCATTTCTCTCGCATTTTATCTACAGCTTTTCATTTCTTTCACAACATATTATGTTCGCTATGCTTGTAGCGCTCGAACTTTTAATTATGGCCAGGAAGATACGTAGGTAGGATACGCTGCTCGAGAATAGAGAAGATAGTATTGGCTATGGGCTCTAAGGTATTCTTTCAAGCGAATGTGCGATATCTCCGAAAATGCAGTGGAATCTTGAGAACAGAGGGTTAGGCTGCTTTGAGTGAAGAAATTACCCGACTCTGTTTGTTGTAGCCTACAGCTATGGCATCAAAGAGAGTAGGAAAATGATGGGCTGCTGATCAATATCCATTGGCCCCGATGTCGTGCAAAAAAGTCAGACATTCTGACACAAGAATTAAAACGTGTAAGATTATGAGTTAGTTATATTTCAGTTTTAACATCATAGCCGCAACTCGGCGATTCAACAGTGAATTTAGTTTTTATCATTATGTTATCAGTAGGAATATTTTATCTCGGCATTCCTGCCAGAAGAACTCTATATGGCTCAGTGCGCTACTACTGGCGGGAAAAAGACGTAAAGAATAGTAAAAGACACCCGAATGGACGGTTTATTTTGTGGCCTTCCACACGAGAGAGACTAAAGGTGTCCCGCGTACTAGGTCGGCTATCTCGATCGACAGCCCACCTCATGGAACAGAAAGGGAAAAGTAGAGAACCTAACAAACTTTAGAAAATCAACCTCGTCAGCAGGAACTGCGGCAAGCTTCAACATCTCCTGTGGAAAAGGCATTCGGAGCCCTTGGGTGCTTGATGCTCAAATATATTGTCGCAGAGATAGGGCCCGCTAGAATATGAGGGCCATAAAATATGATTGGCTAAATTATCTGTAAACTGTGGAAAACTGAGCTTAGAAAGGTATATATAAATATTGGAGAACAATGCAATAAGTACCTTTGTATGCAAGATTCACAGGTGAGAGAGGCTAGAATCCGCTAGAAAATGTGTGTTAAGGTAGGCGAGATTCGTCAAGGGCACTTTAGATTAGACGGGATAGGTTAAACTACAGGAACACTACCGTATGTTAAACGAAAATAGGTGAAAGAATTAATTACCTGCGGAATTTTCACTAGTCCCGCTATTATTTTTTTCTCCGAGACGAAGTCCTTCGCTTACTTTGTTCGTGATGAACACCAAGCAGCCACAGTTCTCTAGCGGAAGTAGCAAGTGGCACTAAAATAGGGCAACCTTGACCTCACACAGCGTGGACAGAACATCATACGTCCTTCCTTGCATGGACACCCTGAGTGCCGTGCCAGTCAACGCTCCCACGTATGGGCACGCGCTGTTGCATCATGGGCGGCCCCTACCTTCCTAGTAAACAATTCCGCCGTAACGACACCGCTGTCAACATATACAGAGCTCCAGTCTTGCGTCGCGCTGGGGATGTCAACAGCTTCAGTCTGATTAGACGCTGATGTCGAAAGAGAAATAATTTGGCTCCCAGTGGCACAAATTTTGTACACTAGCTGGAACAAGTGGCAGTTCTACAGAATGAAAGTATTGTTCCTCAACTTGATGCACTCCGGCCCATATCATGCGTACAAAGGATGAAAAATGTTCCAAGTCAGCTAGTGAATCTTCTACCTAGGACCTGCGAGTAGTAGTAGCTTCAATTTGAACTTGACTCCTTCCTCTCCTGATCCCTTCCAAGATTGTATCATAGATACCTCGAGGGAGGAGGCCCTAATTTTCCCCTATCTAATACTGATGAAAGCGTCACAGAAATACAAAGTAACAAACTAACAACCGAAAGGACCAGCAGAATTATACTATAGGTCAGTCCAAAGATGCTCGTGTCTTGAAGATATAGCATTGTTTGGAATACCCAATGTATAGTTCACACTTCAGCTACTTGAGGTTGTCTCTTGACTTCTCCAAATTATGCTATGCGGACGAACGTCTTATCAAAAGTAATATAAATATCGGCGATGCTTACTTGCTATGCTGAATAAATTTCCTATCCTAGAATTGATACAGTAAAAGAGTACATTACGATAGCGAGGTTAATAGCAATGATTGTGAAGTTACTAGCCATGAATTGGAGGTACTAGTAAAATTTTAAAAGCTTAGACAAAGTAAAAATATCCCAGTGGATAATAGCGAGTACGTAGGCAGCGACAGTACGCAGGATGCTACGGCACTCGATGCCTCTGCAACGTGTTGAAAAAGATTCAGCAGGCGAATCCAAGCAAAAACAAGGCGAGCAAAAATATCCGGCGGCTGACAGCGTGGCAGCAAGCAGAGACAGTACCCAGGATGACCAAACACTCGATGTGTTTCCGTCATGACGACCAGCAGCGACCAGACATTTGCTGACCTTGGAGCTCCACGGTCGAGCTCCATACCGCGGCCGCTCCCCCTGCAACGACCGCACTGCTGCTGCTATTAAAACCCATCAGAGATTACAAAAACACAATCTCCTCGCATGGGTACGAACAATTCAGTAAATAAAAGCCTTAAAAGCATCGCTTAGAGCTGTCTACAGCGGCTATTTCAAGTGACACTCCGACAAATGGTTAATCCGCAGTCTTTCACAACTGAATTATAGTCGACAAACTGTAGGAAAAATATTAAAAGTAAGCTGAGAGGGAAGATGAGGTATTTTATACCAGGTGCAGCGTAGCTCAATCTAAATTAACCTTCATTTTTAACACTGCGGTTGAAACCGAATCTAAAATTTTTTCAATTAATTGAAAATTAATTACATTCAGGACTCCATGAATCCTAAAGCATTGTCATAAGCTAAATATGATAGCAAATATAAAATAGTAGACGGAAGATAATACGAAAAATATCTAGGGAAAGCCAAAATATTTACAGTTTAGCTTAGAACGTTACTGGGTTATTAGATTAGATAGGCGGCAGTAGACGAACCACGAGGCCCATTCCCAAAGAGACACCGTAACTTACGCCCCAGCCCTCTATGTGCTCATGTCATTATGTTAGTAGGATGTAGAGGACTGGGGAAACTAGAGGAGAAAAAATGGAAGACGAAAGAAAACACTGCGGGTGGGAGTAGCTTCCTGCGTCAATAAGAAATGAGAGATTAGCAATATTTTATTAGTAAACGAACAAACTCTACGGAATATACATCCAAAGTTTCACTTACTCTACGTGCTACCTAAGTCCTGAATCATGGCCATAATTGCAATTAACATAACATACTGTCAAACCGCTTTCAATTTAAATTAAAGTCTACGGTTAACACTTTGCAGATTTCATTTACTTTACAATAGCGGCAGTACGGCGATGGTAACGGTGTTTGAGAAGTCGCTTATTGGTGATGTGGTAAATTTTAATTGTGCTAGCAGCTAAAAATCATATCAGTCTCCGTGCTAAGCATTGTCAAAAAATAAAACTCGGTTAACATTCTTTGGAAAGCAATGCAGTTAGCTGACTTATAGTGTCCCGCCTTACATTAGTACGCGCTGTAACTCATTAAGAATCATTTAAAATTTTAGTTTTTTGTAGAACTAGCATTGTTTAAATTAATTATATCTGATGACCGCTGGGGTGCGCAAGGTCAGTGCCCAGCACAAAATCTGCAGCTAAATTGTAGTTCAATTGATGGGAACTATAAGCAAGACGCACTTCGGACCCTCGCTGTTTAAAACGACAGCGCCGTCACGTTTCCGATAGCGCAATTCCGACGAGAAGTGACATCCATCAGGCAACTAAAAAAGTTGCTTTGGGTTTCATAGTTAATTGTCCAACAGGAAGAAACGAAAAAAGTTTCTGGGGATATCTGATAGTAAACAAAGACGGCATTATAGAACGGTAAACAAGGCTACAGTATGTGTTTCCTAACTTGCTCCCAAAGTTACACGTTTACAAGGATATAGAATGAGTCGTGGTAATTTTTTTGTTTGGTGATTCGTCCTATTACTGTCTGAGTAATAGTCAGACGCACAAGTTAGTATCAAAGACTAAACTGAATAGTTAGTTGACTTATTCGCACATGTATATGATCGGCAAGTGCTACAAAACAAAAAGGAAAGTGTAAGTTCAATTTAAAGGCTAAAGTAATGATTTATAATAGAACTGTACAGTTTGATACTATATTATAAACTATAAATTAAGTCTATGATGACAAAGAAATAGCGAAGAGAAGTACACGCAGGTTATTTTCGCAGTAGAGTTGGAAGAAAAACAAATTATTGTTCAAATATCCGCCGCTAGATTGGAGGAAAATTAAAGTTATTTCGACCGGAACATGGAGGGATGGGGGGGGGGAAGCGCAGGGCTGTTGAATAGTGACGTCAATGTCTCACCTCTTCTTTCATATGCGAGAGCTTTGCCAGAAAGATAAACCGGTCCAAATCACCTTAACTAACCTTTAAATCCTATCTTTGCCAAACTGTGTAGTTTGAAAGTACATGATGCATTCAGAAGAGAATATGCACTAACTTGTTCAAATGTGAGAGGAAGTTACCTATGTCACTAACTGTATCGGAACTACGTCATCAACGCTTGTTCTGGATCGTTTGCATCGTACGTCGCAATGAGGACGCTAGGAGTTGTGGAGTTGTCGTACAGCAGCACCCTGGCATTAAAGTCGCAGTCGCACCGCGAATATTGCATCCAGCTTTCAGCTATTTTTGGAATTCAATGGCCGTCCTTACACTGTGATGTTTTCATACTTCCTTCCAAGGTGAAAGAACAACAACATGAGAAAATTGTAAAACTGACCCTGGTGAATTATTACTTTATCGACTACAATTTTTATTAATGTGACATCTTTTGTAGCCGATAAAGCGAAGCTGCTGAGGACGGACAACCGATCGGCTTGGGTAAGATTGGGTAATTAAAATTCGCTCTGAACTGCTGCAGTAACGCAACCGACAGCATACATACACAGGGGATAAACTCAAGCAAAAGAAGGTAGATCCCATAAGGGAAGACAATGCACCGGCACGAAGCGGCCATCGAGCAGGTAAAACCAGAGCCCAAAAGTTATGGAACTTTTAGAAGATTTTCTGTGTCATGGATTAACGCCCAAAATGTACTCGACAGAAAAAGTGGCAAAAAGATTTTGAAGCATGAAGGATGGGCCAAGTATCAGTATGTTGCCTATAGTTTCTTAGCGTACGAATATGGCCTCACTTCTAATTTTTTTCAGTGCGTAACAATCTTGCTAGTGAAGATCGTGGCACTGAAAACTCATTCATTAGAAAATATGCCAAACACCTTAATGGTACCAGAACTTCAAAATCACGTTGTTATAATCCAGTCAAAAACTTTAGGCTACTGCACACAAAACTTTTGTGTATTTTTGGCACCCGCTTATGTCAACCACAATTTTTGCAACAAATTTTAATGAATGCAAATTATTTAAGCCAGAACGCATGAAAAAACGGACGCAATGAGTTATATTGTATAAGAGCTAACAAACTAATGACAAATGATATCCGTCCTTCTGTGTATTACCAACAAATAGATGAAAATGTAACAATCTGGAACACTCTGAACGAAGAGCCTAAGAGGCAGACGACAAATTCGAGATATTGCCCTTGAACTGTAGGTACTGTACACCCAAGAGCTTCTGCGAGGCTTTAAACTCGAGTGGCTGCGTCCAATGCATACAGGAGTCAAGTTACCTGAGGAGAACAGAGCGCCATGCAAACTGGGAGTAAATTTGGTTGCGGGATGAAAACCAATGCACTGCGGAAAGCTTGCACGGAAATTCTTGAGAAAATGACAACCTTGGCGCTGTAGAAAGTCTCTAATAACTTCAGTACTTTATTACCGCTTATAGTTGTCGATACGATACAAGGCAATCAATGTGGTAACATGCAAGTATGTATTTGTATACACAGTATATGGCAAGAGGATAGAATTCTTTTAGCAAAAGCTGAGGCCTCTACAGCGATCTTAAACCGGGACGCACTATCGTTGTTCACGACGATTGCGCGTTCAAGTAAGCTTTGCTGCGCGCGCCACCACTAAAATAAACACTACCTACGCTAACCTAACCTAGCCTAACCTAACCTACCCTTACCTCCTTACCTAACCTAACCTCCTTACATAACCTTCTAACCTAACCTAACCTAACCTTACCTAACCTAACCCAACCTAACCTTTCTAACCTTACCTAACCCTACCTAACGTTTACCTAACGTTACCTAACCTAACCTTACCTAATCTAACTTAATCAGCGATACAGTGAGCAGCGAGGCGCACCAACTTGAACACCGCTCACACGCACACGATCTGCGTACACAAACACGCACGAAAATCCGTCGTGAACGACGATAGCGCGATCGGGACTCCACTGAAGCAACAAGCGATGCAATACAATTTTTGCGAGAGGCCTGTTGCATGACGTCGTGAGCTATGTTTCCAGGTCGGCCACATTGACGAGATTCGACAGCAACGTGCGCTATGCGTGTGCGCACGTACGTTCTCAAATCTTGGACTGCAGTGTGATGTTTAATTCGCTGACGATCAAAATATAAGCGGACAAAGTTACAAAATTGCTACCGAGTGCTAATAATCATTGCAATAAATGTATTATTGATAGCTATTTATTGGCATAGATATAAGCAAAACAGATAAGCACATTTCCACAAATTGCCGATATTCATGCTCCTGTTTTCTCAGTACCACACGATATTATTTATTTACCAAGTGCGGTGCAAATTTTAGTTATTCATCGAAGGTTTCATCAGTAGTAAAATGCAGCTTTGCCCAAGATAATGAAAATAGTGTTGACTCATTAATGACAAAATCTATGAAGAGAAAACGGTCATTACGAAATAGTCTATATTTTTATATTTTAAGCAAAGCGAAACCGGATAAGGACAAGTTTAACCCCGTTGTAGTGACATTTGCGGAGCAGTTCATTGAATTAATACAACAAATTGTTTACCGTGGTAAAAATATGTAGCATCTCCCATTGTAAGAGAACTGCAATTTTTATCCAAATGATTCATACGTCGAAGAGAAAGTTTTCAGGGTAAAATATTTTATCTTTTGGGTTTTGCACTGGAACCGGGCACTGATTCGGACAAACTGTGATACCAGATACCGCCACACGCACTGCGTTGAGATGCTGTTAATATTCCATTTGAAATAAAAGTTACAGTAAAGCGCACTTCATAAATTGTACAAAAGTTATCGAAATGTATAGGACGCATATCTAGAAGTTACTCTAGTACATCAGCAACAGTAGACCACAAGAGATTATACTTGATCTTATGGGCTTGAACCGATGGAGCGCAATTTTTATACGACCTTGACAGGTTAAAGAGCATTGGCGTCCTCAAAATTTTCATGTGTAGTTACCGGTTCCATATTTATCGCTATTTGTTTCACTAAAACCAAAAAAGTTATTATGTTCGGAGCTGTTCAGTATAATTTGAAATTTCTGTAGAAAACTTCATCCTTCTTGTAACTAAAGGGTCATTGACTGAGTATAGGGCGATTTCTGATATTGGAATAGCCACGCGGATTGGCGCTTTATTTTCGTGTCATAGTTACCCACTACCGCAATCTCGGTTAACTCACTACAGAGAGATTGGGATCATTTTCGGCAAAAAGGCTACTATTTTTCAAAATATGTCTGTGAAAACTACACAAAATATTTTTTTCAACGCTGACTACTACAAAATTGCTTAAGTAAGACTAAAAATCAGCTAATAATTTTTTTTTTTTTTTTAGCATCAAGTTGTTTTAGGTTGCCAACTAACATTTTAGTTCAGCCATGTGCAAGAGCTGGAGCCGAGTTGAGACTTTAAATTTGCAGTAATTTTCGTAAGGAAGACCCATACTGTTGACAATACTATAGACAAATTATCGAATGCTAGTGGGCATTTATCAGAGAGTAAATCGTGAAGCAACCGTTGGCAATTACAAGTTCACCTTGTAGAATTTAATATGAAATGTAGTTCCGGCAAAAGGGATATAACTTGACATAGTTCCGGACAAGAACGGCATAAACGTTTGGAGAACATTTACTTTACCTGGCGCCTAGCCATTATTATTATTTTAGGCACTTGGTACCATGCGTATTGTAATTTGCACCACTTAAGCTGCAAGAGTTATTAACAGTTGGCTAAAGTAAGTACCTTGCTGAATTTCATTAGCAAAGTTAACAATTGCTTGAATTGAGAGTGTGGCGGTACCTAGCATCTTTACATATTGCCCAGTTACTAAATATTATTTCTTTGACTACTTTAGCTGCGATGATGGAAATAATTTTTGGTTAAGAACGTAGATACTCTCAAGAAAATTATGTAAAAGTATCTATATATGAGCTTAGTAATAGTAATTGAATACTGAGTATATCTCATTTCTTAGACTTGTTTAGGTATGGTCAAAACTCTGCTCATCAGGTGTTGCGTTCCATGATGATGCCAACCGCATAGCTGGCCACATTTAAATACTAGAGCACTCTGAGAGCGCATACCTCCGCCAAGCAAGGCAACGGTAATGAAGTATTCAAATTAGTGCTGAGACCATGATTTTATTTGTAGCAACACCAAAATCGAATCATTTGTGCCTTTTGATAGTATTAACACTTTTTGCAATTTTCTTGAGGATCCTCTCGTAACTTTTTGAGTTATGCTACTAACAAACATTATGACAAACATAAGTCAAACACACAAATAAACCAACCGATCTACACCAAAATTCAATCGTTTATGTCTTTTAACATTACTAACAACTCTTGTAAATTTTATAGAGATCCATTCACAATTTTTTGAGTTATTGCGCTAACATGAACAAAATCAAACACAGCAACAAACACCCGAACGAACAAACAGATCATCACAAATATTTGGTCATTTACTCTTCGTATTAAACCTAAGAACTCATGTAAATTTCATGAAAATCAGTCCATAACTTTTTGAGTTATGGCTTTGACAAATATGAGGCACACAAACGGATGGACGGATCTTCACCAAAACTTAATCATCTTTTCCTCCTCATATACTTAACAATCCCAGGAAATTTCATCTAAATCTGTCCATAACTTTTTGAATTATCTTGATGACAGACAGAATAACAGAAGGACAAACTCGATGAAAACATAACCTCCTTGTCGGAGGTAATTATGTGTTCAGGAGAGCAGCCTTTCTTTACCATTAGCAATAGAGAAAATATATTTAGGTTTTTTTTAAAGTTTTCAATTTCTCTTGTTAAGCATGGAATATTTGGTTACAATTATTGATATTTGCCTCCTGAACAGAGACGAATTAGCGCATCGCCGGCTTTCGAATCGCACGATAATTTGTAGTATGCTGCACTGGGAGACGGTGCGACATGAGATCTATGTTGCGTTGATGCTTCCAGTTGATAGCAATGCCTGAAGTTACATTTTTCCTAGCAATAGATTTGTTGCGTGGCATGTCGCTTGTTGCTTCGGTGGGGCCCCGGCGTTAGGGGAAGATCGCAACAGACCAAAGTTCTGAGTAATCAGTAATATCAAAAATGTAGCATGTTATAAGATCACACATCTTAACAAACTAAAAATGGCAGCAATCTCTGCCACCAGACGTATGATAACACGAAATATTTTATTGCACGTCTAAACTGTATAGGGGCTCAAGATCTGGCCATAAGACTTGATGCTGTAAACGGTGAACTCAAGTATGTAGGATAAACTCGAATAGAAACAGGAAGTCAAAAAAGCAAGGAATGAACAATTAAGAAACATTAGTAAGAGCAGGGAAAAGGAAACAAAGATGTCCAGAAGGTGTAAGCTCATTTACGCAACTTATGAAGTAACCCTAAAACCCAATGCAGATGAGAAGCAAAAATTGCAGGAAGTGGTGTTTTGGCAACAAATGCCCTACCAGACTCGGGGGGGGGGGGAAATTCATCAGGATGGGTCTTGGCCAATTTAGTGCGACGCATTCGAACAATTTAAAGGAACTTGAAGCCTAGTTTTGCCTGTTATTTATTCTCTGTTACAGTATGCAATGCCGAATTTCATTAAAACTTTGCGTTAAATGGTTAAGAATGTCAAAAGTAGCAAATAAACCTGTCTCCAAGTTGTAACGATTGTAACCAGCAGAAAACGTACATGTTTAACTTTCATTTACAAGTTATAACATTGTATAAAACATTCAGTTACTGAGTCGTATGTGCAAGAAATATAATACTGGCGTGTAAGTAAAAAATAATTTTTATGAAATTAACATATTCTATTTTTATTTTATGTAACTTGCAATAATTTTATCCAAAAACGTTGTAACTGTTAGCACCTTTGCCGCTGCATGTACCTACATTAACATGTCGCGGCAAGCTTGATGTTCAGCCAATTGTGTCCCGTTGTAACCAGCAAGAAGTCGATCATCTGCGCACGCCTAAATGGAACAACCCCAAATACCTTTCGATGACGAACCTAACTATTCTGATCGATCCTATGCATACACTGCCTAAGCTCCATCCTAAATTTGCCCCTGAAGGTTCACACAAACAGCAATGAGGTCTGCTGAAGTGACATCCACCACAACTTAGAGCTAACCCGGCAAATATGTTGAAGTGCTTGAGAGAAAACATGAATAAATTAAGCGTAAAACAGCGATCTTATGTGCAGCTGGACCAGCACCTGCAAAACACTTAACTAATGAAGAACATCGCTTTTCGGTGGGAAATATCCACTACCTTAGATCTGCGTACATTCATAATGGCATATCTGCTAATATGGATATTGATTGGTAAATAATAGTAGCAAAACAAAAACATTAGAGTACCTTCCTCTCGGGAATAGATGGTAACTTTGTCATTTGTGATAGACTATCTAATCACCGAGCAGTCTGCATGACGATTGCACGTTCATAATAGGATATTGCGATAATGAAGATGGTTATCGATCGTTAATTTCCACCTCAAGGCCGGTTCACGCCTTAGTCTTTTGAACGCATTTCTCCTAAAAAAAAATAAAATAACAGATTGCCCTAATGCTTACAGTGTCGTTTAAACAGCGGAAAAGCGCGAGGCTTTTAAAGTTTTAATTTATTGTAAGCTTGAAGAAATCTTACTTACGTAAGCCAACTGATTGGCAGCTAACATTTTGCCAAATCTTTTGGCAGACATACAGTTTCTTTACAAAGACTCAACAAAACATTTCGTATAAACTTGAATACAAATTCTACACAGTTACAAAAAATAAATAAATAGAGCTGCATTCAGTATGTAAGGCACCACGAGGAATCTATAGGCGGCGGAAATTTTACGCACATATGAATAGTAACCAGGAAATGAAAGGGCAAATAGCATAAACATCAGCACAAAGAATGTAAAAAAAAAAAAACATGAAAGGAACATGTGAATGCGAAATGCGGAACGTGGTGAAGGCCCAACTCCAGTTTAAGTAACTTTTGGAGATCCCTAGCGGCACTTCTCTCCATAACATGGAACCAAGGAATTGACATCTGTAAACCCTGACGCCCAGGGGCCGGTGGAGCGTAAATTAATGTGAATTAACGTGACTGTTTGAGGCCCGATGCCACAAGGTAACTTTCAAAGGAAAAAACTCTAACACAACTCAAAATTTCATCAACGTAAACGCCAATAAGTACGGCTTCTCCCCCGTCAAAAACAAGCTGAAAACAAAAACTAGCTTAAATTTTACACGGGAAGAAGATCGTTTCTCAGGGAGAAGGCATTAAGTATGTAGGAAGAACAGAGCGGAAAAGAGCACAGCAATTATTTCAGTACCAGAAGGGCAGGAGGTACGCCTCGCTGGTGGGTAATCTTTGTCAGTTGCAGAGATGCGCGAGACGTTCCGTTTCTGGTGAGTTTTGGAAGAAGAGAAAGTAGTACTTCGGAAGGAGTACCATGTATTGCAAAAATAAAGGTGAATAATATACTGAAAATCGAAAATTTCAAGAGCACAAAGCATTGAGAGCCTTTATATACAAACAACAGAGTTTATGGAGCGATTGATTGTTGATAGCAATTAGAAAAGCTTATATAATCTTGCAAGCGGTAAAGCAACAAGAGGAATTTCAATCATGATTTCGTACAATTTTCACTGTCAGAAATGCAGAAAAGTCAAGACTACGTTCACTAACTACAGAGTTGAAAGTCGCAACGACATGTCATATTGTCGTACATTGGGCAGCGCCAGGTCTGGCTGGCACGTACGTCCGGCAGGCAAGGCACGATATCGCCACTGCGGTGGTGGGTGCGGTCACTGTGTTCGGATGCGTGAGTTTGACTCGGCAACTCTCTGGCTTAGGCTCCATAATCGCCCCTGACAGCGTTCCCAAAGAGAGAACTCTCTTTCTTGTAACTAAATAATACGAACTCGTTCGAAGCACACGGAAATATGTGAGGGGGGTAGGACTGGAAGCAGTGGCGTAAGGAGGAAACTTAGGATGCCATAAGTGATTGGTAGGTTGTTAGGTGACAGGAAAAAATAAATATACAAGTTATGAAGATCTCATACGATAAGGTCTTTGCGGTGACGTGCAGAGGTCACCACCACACGTCATCGAGAACGGGCCAAACGCTGCCTGGCCGTGCTGCCAAGGAGAGGCTCAAAAGAGAGTAAATAAAATGCTGGTTGGCCGTACCGGAGGATTAGGATTCTACTGTGAAAGTAAGGGAATGAGTTGAAAAAGTTCTTGGGTTTAGAGCAATTATGCATTTACCGCATAAACAACAATTAATGCACGTTATCAACAAGATGAAAATAGAGTTTCCTTAGCACGTGCACCGCTTGCAGCCACCGTTGTTGAGCAGTGCCACTGCCCTTAAGACTGTGATGGAACTTAAGATAGAAATCTCAATGCAGCTTTGCTCCATAGAGTCTCTCACATTTAGTACACTCTAGTTATATAATTACCGTTGTAGAAATAAAACAAAAGAGAATCAATTACGCTCTAACTTTTTAGCTTTAATATCACCAGGTTTTATAATCAGCGGTTATCAAAGTGAGTTTTTTCTCTATAACCCTGACAGTACATCTACCAACAAGTTCGACAGTTTATGCTATGTAGATTTATTGAATTTGGCCCATGAATGAGGCATCTCTAATAAGTTCTTATACTACTATATAAAAACTACAAGTTTCAGTAGGCAGACGGGAAAACCACCAAAAATACGAGAATGACGTAGGTATTCATAAGTGCATATTTTCAAGTTAGTTACCCAACTTTTGCACTTTTGCATACGTAAGGTTGACACATTTAGGGTTCTTACGTTGTACAGTGGAAGGGTATGGCATCAGGAGGACGCCAAAAAATTTTTGCTGAGTACTAAACTGACGTACAAATAGACAATGCTCTCGTTAGTTTCCTCTGCGTAAACACAATAATAAAGATATTTACTCTGACTATCATTATTACCATTTCTTCAACACAAGGCGTAAAGAGCGCCGGCCACCCTTATCTGGAGCATCATGAAGCTCAAAGTAGGTAAAACCGGCTAAGACTGGAGGCTTTCAAAAATAACATTATCAGAGACGACAGCACGGGGCAACGTACGGTACAGAGAGAGAGACTGCCACACGGCTTAGTATATTTCCAGTTGTCCACGAAGTTCGTTCAGTTTTAACAGCAAAAAATGGAACTCTCAAACTGAAACTGATCTTTCTGTAGTATCGTATCGATGTGTCAAGTGCCTGCTGAACTGAACAAAAGAAAAAAAAGGAAATGACTGAAGTAGGGTCATACATTGAGGAAATGTTACAAAATGCAACGTAAAAACAAACTTGAAAGTTCATTTACAAAAGGATCTAGTGCTAAAAATATGAAACGGATGGGTAGACAGAGTTAGAAAGATAATAAATTGCTTGCATTCTGTTGTGGATATTCTGATCCATATATAATTTGTAATTTATCATACACATATTATGGTACAGTTTTGTTAAATAGAAAAAATTTCCTTTAATTTGCCTTTCTAACATGTACAGCATATACCATCTACATTTATGTTTCATAATAGAGATAAAGAGTATAAATGCAAAACCTTTAAAATTATTTTATCTTTAAGGTAATACCATTCCGATATAATAGAAAATATTTTGTGAAATCGGTATTATCTTGTATATGGAGTTAGAAACAAAGTTACCCCAGCACTCAATTTTCTTCTTTGAGATGCCTTCAAATCTGACATGCCTTGAAAACCGGAGCTTAAAAATCCAAGATAACAAACTAATATCAGGATACAAGCATTCTACGCCTCCCAGGCAACGTCTGACCTGGCGTGAATAACGTCAACTGGACCTCATCTGAAGCGACTCAAGACAATTGCTTTACAAACTCCGAGCTGGATCAAGGTAACGAGACTTAAGATCTGCTTGGCGGCTGGGATTTCTAATGAAACTGCACCAAAAAAAAAAAAAAAAAGAAAACTAAGGACTGATTATTTCTCAAGCTAAAATAGATGCCAAACATAACTTATAGGTACACACACATTGTCCTGAATCTCAGGCAGGCCGCGCATTACACAGGCGCTAGTAATGGTTAGGCGTAAGTTCTACCCACTCAGAAGACTTTCGCTGGGAAACAAAGTAATATTAAATGAGGAAACAAAACTTACATTGCCATCAATATTCGGTTTCGAATCGTAATCCAGCTGAGCTTAACCAGAGTCAGAGTGTACGAACAGAGTTGTCTCAGTCGATGTGACGTCATATTTCACTTTAATCTGGATTGGAGTTAACTCCGTCAGTGGTATAAAATAAGAAAAAAAAAATCATTTCACGGGTATGATTTGCTGTTCAAGTAGAAATGAAACATCCACAAAGCATATGCTGATTCTAATTCTTTTCTACAGCTCAAACCCCTCAGAAGTCAGGATCATAAGGTCAGTCGAGCACACTCAGGAATAACCTCACAACGGGTTACGACCTAAAACGGTGAATCAACGACGTCTTCAGCATCAGAGCTACGAGCATTATACTCCGAAAAACGATAAGCAGGTAACCCACGCACAAACAATTACCATAGAATGTTAATGAAGAAAAGGAAACTGCTATTGGTAGTCGAATAAGATTGCAGGAAACCAACGCGAGCACGTAAAGAAAAACATCCCCAGATGCCTAAAGTTAAGCGGATAATACTTTTTTGTATATTAATGGAAGCCAAGGCTACAACTGAACAAAAATAAATACATATATATATATACGATGGAACGGGAAATCAAAGATAAACCATACGTACGGAATTCAATCAAACGATCGGCTTTCTAACTCTTATTCATGACATTGAATCAAAACTAATGAACTCTTGGAATATGCTCACTCAAGACACCAAAGACACTCTAGGTTCCACGTGCATATATTATAATTGGCAGACAACATTCTTCTCAAAATTTCTGCAATGACTCAACACTGAAGAAATTCCCGAGCGGGATTGTACCAGAATCTTCCGACAGTCAACCCTTGGACGGCATCCAAGAGAAAAAAAGATCGATGGCGCGGTCTATCCCGGCCATGGCAGCAATGAATGAAACTAACAACGTACAATGTTTTGCATTAGATTAAACCTTGGGTACTGCGGTGTTTCAAGGGAGAAACGAAGGGACATGTAACATGCCACGGTAAAACGAGCATGTACAGTGTACACAATGAATAGTTGACCATATGAAACAGCAAAAAAAGAAGCGGGTGGTAAAAAAAAATTGAATCTGTAGGAGAGTGAAGAAACAGAACCATATAAAAAATTAGTTCAAAGGCCTGTAGCTTAGTCTAAGTCAACAGGAAACTCTCTTGACTACCAACTCAACTTCTCATAAAGTAAGAATTCTCTTGACTGCTCTTCTCCCCATAACACAACTGAACGATTCTACTGGCCAGCCAAAGTTCACCGTCAGAGAATGTGCCCCTGCAGCTCAGAGCCGAAATAGGCGGTGACCAATTTCTTATAACTCGCTTTATCGAAGCGAAAACGGCGATGTATAGACATAAGTGTGTTGTGTATCCGCGGTGGAGAAATTCAGGAATCGTCGCCAACGATGTTTTTAGTGCTAATTGCCACCGAATTAAGAACCAAGCCCACTTGTCCTAAGCCTCAGACAGGTGTCTTCGCTTCACCCCATTGAATCAAATTTTAGGCTTTAACCTTGAATTAAGTAGCAGCAGCCAAGGGTGCTGAACTGGTGGCACTGGATGTTGTGGGTTCGAGTAAGCCAGGCCAGCGAGCTTGGCGCGCTGAGTTGTTAGTTGAGAGGTATGCACAGCTACCGTAGGGCACTCACCATTCCATGAAATGGAAGAGTATAGGAGTACGAATCGTTGCATAATAGCTTTCCGTCAAATAGGCCCATAGTTCTTGGCGATCCGTGATCGGTTGTAGCTGTATACTTCTCTTGGGCCAGTTGGCTTACATCCGCAGCACGTAGGTACCATGCAAGTGGGTTTTCCAATAAGGAGTGCGGTCAACTTCCCTTTATCTCTAAGTACCCATTAGACAGCCGGGAACTCAATCATGCTCCGTAAAATAGAGCTGCCAACCGTCGCAAGCGTACTTGGGTTGCTAGTAACATCTGTAACACGATTCAAAGTTATGAAACTGGCGCTCTTTTCTGAGATTTTGGATGAATGGGATTGGCTTAGATGAGCCAATCGACAGAGCCCTAAAAGCGCTATTAGTGGGAGTTTGAATTCGATTGAGTCAACAGTTGTTCAAGGAGCGATTGGTTTCGATTAGTTTTTTCTACTGCGTTTTGAACAGAAGTGACACCAATTTCGAACAAAGGTACGTGGCCAAGATTTGTTTTAGATTTGCGCGTAGAACTCGTCACTGGTAATGGCACATTCCAAGGAATGGCTGACATTTTCATTCATTTCATGATTCTCATTCTGTCAGTCGCAGATCAGAGCGCACAACCCCGAATTTTTTCAACACTTTCATCAGTTCTTGCACTTGAAGGGCTACCGCTGCAAAGAGCATCTTCAAGCGAATCTAGGCTTTCTGAAAATGCCTTATAGGCCACCTAAACACCACGGGCCTTGATGGAACACTGTCTCATGGACCTGTTATAGTTTATTAAAAGTTTCAGCCCCGCTGTGCCCGAATTCAAAACAAAGCCAAATTATAAACTTTTGCTTAAAATTGTTTTTACTCATTTTCCAAACGCAGTAGACAAAAACTGCTCGCAAAACTCGATACTATTGCCATCCGCTGACTCTACTTACTTCAAACTCACACCACGGCGCATCAGATTTTGGCTATATTAAATTCCAAAAAGCAAGCTACAAGTGTTGCCACATATAATCCACCGCTACCAGTCTAATTATTTTATTTAAACACATCGCATATCGGCATCTGTAATAATAATTATTAGAGTGATAGTATTACCACCCTATCCTCTCAATGAGTGATGCTGTAGCAGAAACGAAGACACGGTTGTTCTACATAGCTTGGTAGGAATATCTTATTTCGGGATTCTTGCCAGTAAGTCACATTTGGCTAATTGCGCTACTAACCAGCCAAGCAATCAGGAGTAAAGCATCTCGAAGAGACGAAAAAAGAAAAGCGAAAATATAAGAGAAAGAAATACCCGTGCGGAGGGTGCTTTCGTGGCTCCCACACGGGAGCAGGGTGGAACGCCTACCACCACTCGGTGGCCCACCTCGCGGAACAGAAGAGAAAGTGTATAGAACCCACCTAACCTAACAAGCTAACATTCTTAGCAGGAACTGTGGCCAGCTGCAACATCTGCGGAAACGGCTGTCGGGTCAGCCCTTGGGTTCATGAGGCCTACTGGCCTCATTTAGAGGAAGTCCTCGTTCTAGGCCGGAGATCCTTGCAGGAATCAAGAAGGACTGAACAAGGAACCGATTCTCAACAGGGCATTGAGGCGTGTTGCAGTGGGACTGAACAAGGAACTGATACTCAATAAGGAACTGAGGCGTGTTGCAATCAAACTGCCGGTGTCACCTGTGTTACCTCACATCCAGTGCGACTCAGGTTAGGTAACACCAGGAAGCAAAGAATGCAACGGGAGGACTCAATAGGACTGAAATAAAACATAGCTGTGACCGCACGTAGCAAATTTACATCACATCGACGAGTCGAAGTGTTTTAGGTGTGAGGCCTTAGACCTTCGTATATGGTTTTCTTGAACATATCGTATTTTTTCGATTTATTCATTCAGTCTCCCGCTCAAGACTGGCCAGCTACTTGAGGTGCAAAATATCGAAAAATGTTGTCGAGTTCGGGCAATTGGCTAACTGTTACTGTGGTTTCTCTCGCGTACAGAATTGGCCATAATGTTGCTTATATATGTTGGTAAGGAATAGATATATTCTGTGAAGAGTACTGTGAAGTGAATATGAAGTGTAAATAAGGCTTTAATCAAGAAAAAGAAGTTAAATTGTGTCGCCGAAAGGGAACAAATTCGGCGCTGGTGTTGTGAAAGTTTCCACCAACATGTACTGCAATTTTCTATAGATAATTGCCAACTTAGTACATATTATCTTCATTTATTTATACGCTACAGATACATTTTGCAATTTAGGACGATTTTTCTAATGAAATTAGTTAAAATACTCCTAGGCTGCTCAGCCATAGATTCGTCGATGATGACGTCACTTTTTGGTGCTAATTTTTCGTGAGTCCTCCCGTTACGCTCTTTGCTTCCTGGGTAACACCGACGACAACATCAACGTTGATTGAGCTATGAGCTGGGTAAGACCACCTTTGTTCACAAACATTGCCTTCGCTTGCAAGTATTGTGATCAATTGACATACGAAAATGAAGAGTATATCCCATGGTTGATATATACCTATATACTCTCTTGCACGTTTTTCATATTTTATCTAGGAAAACAGCTAAGTTAAAGCTCCGCCAGAAATGATAAAGTGTAAGGTTTCTGCTTATTCCGCTGAGATTGCGTCGTATTTATCCCGTACGAGCTGGAACCTATGAAAATTCCATAGAACTAAAATAGTGTTCTTGAGTGATATCTCTGATATAATTTTTCCAATCTAATACTGATGAAAACGTCACGGTCGTACTACGTAACGAAGTAACTAACTAACAAAGGGACAAGCAGAATTATAATATAGATTTTTCAGTCAAACGGTGTTACACCGGAACTCGTAAAAACAAGGTCTAGATTTTCACTACAACGCTTCTCGATTCATGCTTTCCGATTACTGAGAGAATGAAAGAAAACGAGGAGTTTTGAAGGAATACGATAATATTTTTATGCATACTCAAATTACAGTTTAAGTAACAAAAGATTCTTTAAGTGATAATACACCTTGTATGACATCACGGACAGTGTTTAATTTATTTAAACTTAATAAACTGAGTCAGATAAGTACATGTGGATGTAGTACGCTTATTGGAAGTTGACACTACTGTTGCTGGAAAAAGGGGCCCATTCAAACAAGGTAATAGAATGTAGAACCTGGAACTAAAATTTTTGGAACTAAATCGAAACCTGTCTAGAACAAGTCTGGCCTAGAACGAGGACTTCCTGTATTCTGCAGGGAGAGTCTCCGCCAGAACTCGCATATGCAACCACACAACAAAATAATTGAATTTATGAAATATAATAATATTAATAATCAAGTCGTTATTGTATTTCGCAGCCCTTGGAATGCTAAATCTCACTCCTGGTGGAAAAGTCCTTGTCTGATGTATTGTGTAGTATAAAGAAATTTTGCTTATGCACAGTAGAAGATCCAACTAGAACCTAGAACATAATCTTGACACACTGCCCGTGTGTCCCAGAGGCGCAGCTCAGCTGTTTGGTCAATAATGATAACATCTGTGACGCTAGAGCACTAATCAATTATTTACTGATAATCATCCGTTTCTATTAGGGTTATCTCTTATCAATATGGACGCCTGGTTACAGCGAAGCAAGTGTTAAATAGTATACTCGTATGTTACTTTCATGGTGAGTCCACTTGCGGATTCAAGGAAGCGGTTGAAGTGGTGCGTAGATGGAAACGGTTGGAAGGGGTACACAGAAGGAAACGGTTGGAAGGGGTACGCAGAAGGAAGCGGTTGGAAGGGGTACGCAGAAGGAAACGGTTGGAAAGGGTACACAGAAGGAAACGGTTGGAAGGGGTACGCAGAAGGAAGCGGTTGGACGGGGTACGCAGAAGGAAACGGTTGAAAGGGGTACGCAGAAGGAAACGGTTGGAAAGGGTGCGTAGAAGGAAACGGTTGGAGGGGTTACGCAGAAGGAAGCGGTTGGAAAGGGTACACAGAAGGGAGCGGTTGGAAGAGGTACACAGAAGGAAACGGCTGGTAGGGGTACGCTCAAGGAAACGGACAGAAGAGGAGCGTGAAAGAAAAGGTATGCCAGGAAACGGACGAAAATGGTGCACACAAGGGTACAGACGGAAGGACTGCGCACGAAGATATAAAAGGAAGTGGTGCGCACAAGGAAGCGGATGGAAGTGGTGCGCACAAGGAAGCGGATGGAAGTGGTGTGCACAAGGAAGCGGATGGAAGTGGTGCGCAGAAGAGACAAAGAAGTGACACTGGGAGCAGGAGGAAGAGCGTGAGGAGAGCCGCCACCACCGTAAGTCCGTGACACGAGGACCGCCGTGCGCCTCATCGATCGTGTGTGTGTGTGGACGTCGCCTCCTGCAGTTACTGCAGCGACCGTGGAGCTCTTGCCTGTGTCGGTGGGGGCACGAATCGGTGCAGCCACTGCACTACAGTGCACGCGCGCCACTGCACCAGAGTGCTCGCGCGCAACTGCACCACAGTGCACGCGCGCCACTGCACTACAATGCACGCACGTACTACGTCCGGTAGAGGCGTTTGCCGCTCCAACAGCTTGTTCGAGAAATTACAAGACACGTGTCGAAAGATTTATTTTTACTAAATCAGTTAAGCAAAAATATGCATCAGGTCCTAAATCGCGGGATCGAAAACAGCAAGCAGTAAAATCATCGTCCCGCACAATGAATTGACAATTCAGTGCACGATGCTCTGCATTCACACATAACTTTGTGAGGGGCATTTGCTGTACACACGGCAACACGAGTTAATATTAATATTGTGCCGAGTCGAGTCATACGCGTGTTCTTGCTCACATCAAAGAGAGATCCAATCATGAACGTTCGGGTGGATAACGACGTCAGTGCGCATCATCTGCCCGAAAGGATGCCAGTAAACTGATTCCGTTTTTAACTCAATATATTCCATACTAGAGATGCATCATGAGAGCGCATGCCTGCGCCGAGCAACGCAATGCTAGGGAAATATTTAAATTGGTCCTGAAACCCACAATTTTTTTTATCATCAACAAAATTTGGTCATTTGTGCCTTTTAACATTTCAAACCATTTTTACAAAATTTAAGATCCGTCCATAACTTTTTGAGTTGACAAACATAAAGACAAAGAGGTAACCGAACTGACACATTTTCAAAAAACTTTAGTCAATTGCTCTGCGAAGCAGTACCAACAATTCTGCAAATTTCATAAAATTTCGTTCATAACTGTTTGAGTTATGTTGCAATAAAACAAACAGACAAATAAACAAATAGTTGAACGGATCTTCACGAAAAGTTAATTATCTGTTTTTCCTAACATAGCTACCTAATATTCTTTTTAAAAATCAGAAAGATCCGTCCATAATTATTTGTATTATCTTGGTGACTAGAGGCTAATGCGCAGCTGTTACACGCATTGAAATTGTTTGGTAAGAAGAAGAAGAATACAGAAAACAATATCCCTAAGTGTGAGTTTACACGGGAATGAGGGAGATATGACGCAGAAAACATAGTCAGCCAATGAGGTAATCTACAGTACTCAGTAACGCGTCATTCACAACTCACCAAATGAACGCTGAGCTACAAATTGTTTTCTGCCATCGGCAGCTGCTATGACGAGGGAGCGACAACAAAGCAGGTCAAACAAATTTCACAAACCAACATGCAACAGAAATCACGACCGTAAGCAACGATTACACGCGACCATGTCGATCT
>LQNS02278083.1:3084211-3103704 GCA_001587735.2 Parhyale hawaiensis | reverse complement strand
GGAGTTCTTAGCTGAGGAGGATATCTCTCCCAGTGTATGTCAAGACGATTTTTAAACGAGTTAACCGACTCCGCAGAAACAACATCGGAAGGTAGTCTATTCCAAATGCTGACAATGAAATAGGGAAAGAACTGCTGACTTAAGGTTTGTTCTTCGAGCTTTATGCTTGAGTTTTTGACCGTTGTTT
Organism: Parhyale hawaiensis; assembly: GCA_001587735.2. Lineage (NCBI taxonomy): Eukaryota > Metazoa > Arthropoda > Malacostraca > Amphipoda > Hyalidae > Parhyale > Parhyale hawaiensis. Next base: position 3,103,517 of record LQNS02278083.1, on the reverse strand, counting down.
CGCAAGCGATCATTAAGGTCTCTTTCAAAGAGTCCCGTTATGGGTACACACACATTGTCCTGAATCTCAGGCAGGCCTCGCATTATACAGGTGCAAGTACCTGAATCTCAGGCAGGCCTCGCATTATACTGGTGCAAGTACCTGAATCTCAGGCAGGCCTCACATTATACAGGTGCAAGTACCTGAATCTCAGGCAGGCCTCGCATTATACAGGTGCAAGTACCTGAATCTCAGGCAGGCCTCGCATTATACAGGTGCAAGTTCCTGAATCTCAGGCAGGCCTCGCATTATACAGGTGCAAGTTCCTGAATCTCAGGCAGGCCTCGCATTATACAGGCGCTAGTAATGGTTAGGCGTAAGTTCTACCCACTCAGAAGACTTTCGCTGGGAAACAAAGTAATATTAAATGAGGAAACAAAACTTACAGTGCCATCAATATTTGGTTTCGAATCGTAATCCAGCTGAGCTTAACCATAGTCAGAGTGTACGAATAGAGTTGTTTCAGTCGATATGACGTCATTTTTCACTTTAATCTGAATTGGAGTTAACTCCGTCAGTGGTACAAATTAAGAAAAAAGAATCATTTTACGGGTATGATTTGCTGTTCAAGTAGAAATGAAACATCCACAAAGCATATGCTGATTCTATTTCTTTTCTACAGCTCAAACCCCTCAGAAGTCATGATCATAGGGTCAGTCGAGCGCACTCAAGAACAACCTCACAACGGGTTACGACCTAAAACGGTGAATCAACGACGTCTTTAACATCAGAGCTATAAGCATTATACCCCGAAAAACTATAAGCAGGTAACCCACGTACAAACAATTACCAAAGAATGTTAATGAAGAAACAGAAACAGCTATTGGTAGTCGAATAAGATTGCAGGAAACCAACGCGAGCACGTAAAGAAAAATATCCCCAGATGCCTAAAATTAAGCGAAAGATATTTTTTTGTATATTAATGGAAACCAAGGCAACAACTGAACAAAAAATAAATACATATATATATATACTATAGAACGGGAAATCAAAGATAAACCATACGTACGGAATTCAATCAAACGATCGGCTTTCTAACTCTTATTCACATGATATTGAATCAAAACTAATGAACTGTTGGAATATGCTCACTCACGACACCAAAGAAATTCTAGGTTCCACGTGCATATATTATAATTGGCAGACAACATTCTCCTCAAAAACTTCTGCAATGACTCAACACTGAAGAAATTCCCGAGCGGGATTGAACCAGAATCTTCCGACAGTCAACCCTTGGCCGGCATCCAAGAGAAAAAAGATCGATGGCGCGGTCTATCCCGGTCATGGGAGCAATGAATAAAACTAACAACGTACAATGTTTTGCATTAGATCAAACTTTGGATATTGGGTGTTTCAAGGGAGAAACGAAGGGACATGTAGCATGCCACGGTAAAACGAGCATGTATGTACAGTGTACACAGGGAATAGTTGACCATATGAAACAGCAAAAAAAGAAGCGGGTGATAAATAAAATAAAACTGTAGGAGGGTGAAGAAACAGAACCATACAAAAAAATAGTTCAAAGGCCTGTAGCTTAGTCTAAGTCAACAGGAAACTCTCTTGACTACCTATTCCACTTCTCATAAAGTAAGAATTCTCTTGACTGCTCTTCTCCCCATAACTCAGCTGAACGATTCTACTGGCCAGCCAAAGTTCACCGTAAGAGAATGTGCCCCTGCAGCTCAGAGCCGAAGTAGGCGGTGACCAATTTCTTATAACTCGCTTTATCGAAGCGAAAACGACGATGTTTAGGCATAAGTGTGGTGTGTATCCGCGGTTGATAGGTTCAGGAATCGCCGTCAACGATGTGTTTAGTGCTAATTGCCACCGAATTAAGAACCAAGCCCACTTGTCCGAAGCCTCAGACAGGTGTCTTCGCTTCACCCCATTGAATCAAATTCAAATTTTAGGCGTTAACCTTGAATTAAGTAGCAGCAGCCAAGGGTGTTGAACTGGTGGCACTGGATGTTGCGGGTTCGAGTAAGCCAGGCCAGCGAGCTTGGCGCGCTGAGTTGGTAGTTGAGAGGTATGCACAGCTACCGTGGGGCACTCACCATTCCATGTAATGGGAGAAAATAGGAGCACGAATCGTTGTATAACAGCTTTCCGTCAAATAGGCCCATAGTTCTTGGCGACCCGTGATCGGTTGTTGCTGTATACTTCTCTGGGGCCAGTTGGCCTACATCCGCTGCAGGTAGGTACCAGTGCAAGTGGGTTTTCCAATAAGGAGTGCGGTCAACTTCCCTTTATCTTTAAGTACCCATTAGACAGCCGGAAACTCAATCATGCTCCGTAAAATAGAGCTGCCAACCGTCACAAGCGTACTTGGGTTGCTAGTAACATCGTAAGACAATTCAAAGTTATGAAACTGGCGCTCTTTCTGAGATTTTGGATGAATGGGATTGGCTTAGATGAGCCAATCGACTGAGCCCTGAAAGCGCTATTAGTGGGAGTTTGAATTCGATTGAATCAACAGATGTTCCCTAGCGATTGGTTTTGATTAGTTTTTTTCTGTTGCGTTTTGAACAGGAGTGACACCAATTTCGAACAAGGTAGGTACGTGTTCAAGATTTGTTCTAGACTCGCGCGCAGAACTCGTCACTGGTAATGGCACATTCCAAGGAATGACGGACATTGTCAATCCGTCGTATAATCTCAAGACTCGTTTTTGCCTTGTTGTCCTTTTAATGCAGCGAAATATTTTTTGGGGACATTTTTGCGCAGAGTTTCCTAATCCCGAACTCTCTGAGCAGAATCAGATGACTGCGTGCGTGTCAAATTCAACTCTTTCTCGATCATTCTGTCAGTCGCAGATCAGAACGCACACACCCGAATTTTTTCAACACTTTCATCAGTTCTTGTACTTGAAGGGCTACTGCTGCAAAGAGCATTTTCCAGCGAATCTCAGCTTTCTGAAAATGCCTTAGGCCACACGAACACCACGGCCCTTGATGAAACACTATCTCATGGACCTGTTATAGTTTATTGAAAGATTCAGCCCCGCTGTGCCCGAATTCAAAACAAAGCCAGATTGTAAGCTTTTGCTTAAAATTGTTTTTTACTCATTTTCAAAATGCAGTAGACAAAAACTGCTCGCAAAACTCGATACTATTGCCATCCACTGACTCTACTTACTTCAAACTCACACCACAGATTTTGGCTATATTAAATTCCAAAAAGCAAGCTACAAGTGTTGCCACATCTAATCCACCGCTACCAGTCTAATTATTTTATTTAAACACATCGCGTATCGGCATCTGTAATAATAATTATTAGAGTGATAGTATTACCACCCTATCCTCTCAATGAGTGATACTGTAGCTGAAACGAAGACACGGTTGTTCTACATAGCTTGGTAGGAATATCTTATTTCGGCCTTCTTGCCAGTAAGTCACATTTGCCTAATTGCGCTACTAACCAGCCAGGCAATCAGGAGTAAAGCATCTCGAAGAGGCGAAAAAAGAAAAGCGAAAATATAAGAGAAAGAAATACCCGTGCGGAGGGTCCTTTCCGTGGCTCCCACACGGGAGCAGGATGGAACGCCTACCACCACTCGGTGGCCCACCTCGCGGAACAGAAGAGAAAGTGTATAGAACCCACCTAACCTAACAAGCTAACATTCTTAGCAGGAACCGTGGCCAGCTGCAACATCTGCGGAAACGGCTGTCGGGTCAGCCCTTGGGTTCGTTAGGCCTACTGGCCTCATTTACAGGAAGTCCTCGTTCTAGGCCGGAGATCCTTGCAGGAATAAAGAAGGACTGAACAAGGAACCGATACTCAACAGGGCATTGAGGTGTGTTGCAGTGGGACTGAACAAGGAACTGGTACTCAATAAGGAACTGAGGCGTGTTGCAATCAAACTGCCGATGTCACCTGTGTTACCCCACATCCAGTGCGACTCAGGTTAGGTATCACCGACGACAACATCAACGTTGATTGAGCTATGAGCTGGGTAAGACCACCTTTGTTCACAAACATTGCCTTCGCTTGCAAGTATTGTGATCAATTGATATACGAAAATGAAGAGTATATCCCATGGTTGATGTATACCCATATGCTCTCTTGCACGCTTTTCATATTTTATCTAGAAAAACAGCTAAGTTAAAGCTTCGCCAGAAATGATAAAGTGTAAGGTTTCTGCTTATTCCGCTGAGATTGCGTCGTATTTATCCCGTACGAGCTGGAACCTGTTAAAATTCCACAGAACTAAAATAGTGTTCTTGAGTGATATCTCAGATCTAATTTTTCCAAGCAAATACTGATGAAAACGTCACGGTCGTACTACGCAACGAAGTAACTAACTAACAAAGGGACAAGCAGAATTATAATATTTATTTTTCAGTCAAACGGTGTTACACCGGAACTCGTAAAAACAAGGTCTAGACTTTCACTAGAACGCTTCTCGATTCATGCTGTCCGATTACTGAGAGAATGAAAGAAAACGAGGAGTTTTGAAGGAATACGATAATATTTTTATGCATACTCAAATTATAATTCAAGTAATAAAAGATTCTTTAAATGATAATACACCTTGTATGTCATCACGGACATGCAGTGTTTAATTTATATAAACTTAATAAACTGAGTCAGATAAAAGGTACACGTGGATGTAGTACGCTTGTTGGAAGTTGACACTACTGTTGCTGGAAAAAGGGGCCCATTCAACCAAGGTAATAGAATGAAGAGCCTGGAACTAAATCGAAACCTGTCTAGAACAAGTCCGGCCTAGAACGAGGACTTCCTGTATTCTGCAGGGAGAGTCTCCGCCAGAACTCGCATATGCAACCACACAACAAAATAATTGAATTTATGAAATATAATAATGATAATAAAGTCGTTATTGTATTTCGCAGCCCTCCTTGGAATGATAAATCTCACTCCTGGTGGAAAAGTCCTTGTCTGATGTATTTCGTAGTATAAAGAAATTCTACTTATGCACAGTAGAGGATCCAAGTAGAACATAATATTGACACACTGCACGTGTGTCCCAGAGGCGCAGCTCAGCTGTTTGGTCAATAATGATAACATCTGTGACGCTGGAGCACTAATCAATTATTTACTGATAATCATCCGTTTCTATTAGGGTTATCTCTTATCAATATATACGCCTGGTTACAGCGAAACAAGTGTTAAATAGTATACTCGCATGTTGCTTTCATGGTGAGTCCACTTGGGGACACAAGGAAGCGGTTGAAGTGGTGCGTACATGGAAACGGTTGGAAGGGCTACACAGATGGAAACGGTTGGAAGGGCTACGCGGATGGAAACGTTGGAAGGGGTACACAGATGGAAACGGTTGGAAGGGGTACACAGATGGAAATGGTTGGAAGGGCTACACAGAAGGAAACGGTTGGAAGGGGTACGCAGAAGGAAGCGGTTGGAAGGGGTAAGCAGAAAGAAACGGTTGGAAGGTGTACGCAGAAGGAAACCGTTGGAAAGGGTACACAGAAGGAAACGGTTGGAAGGGGTACGCAGAAGGAAACGGTTGAAAGGGGGACGCAGAAGGAAACGGTTGGAAAGGGTGCGTAGAAGGAAACGGTTGGAGGGGTCACGCAGAAGGAAGCGGTTGGAAAGGGTACACAGAAGGGAGCGGTTGGAAGAAGTACACAGAAGGAAACGGTTGGAAGGGGTACGCAGAAGGAAACGGTTGGAAGGGGTACGCACAAGGAAACGGACAGAAGAGGAGCGTGAAAGAAAAATTACGCCAGGAAACGAACAAAAATGTGCACACAAGGGTACAGGCGGAAGGACTGCGCACGAAGATATAGAAGGAAGTGGTGGGCACAAGGAAGCGGATGGAAGTGGTGCGCACAAGGAAGCGGATGGAAGTGGTGCGCACACCGAAGCGGATGGAAGTGGTGCGCAGAAGAGACAAAGAAGTGACACTGGGAGCAGGAGGAAGAGCGTGAGGAGAGCCGCCACCACCGTAAGTCCGTGACACGAGCACCGCCATGCGCCTCATCGATCGTGTGTGTGTGGACGTCGCCTCCTGCAGTTACTGCAGCGACCGTGGAGCTCTTGCCTGTGTCGGTGGGGACACGGGCACGCGTCGGTGCAGCCACTGCACCGCAGTGCACGCGCGCCACTGCACCACAGTGCACGCGCGCCACTGCACCACAGTGCATGCGCGCCACTGCACCACAGTGCACGCGCGCCACTGCACTACAATGCACGTACGTACTACGTCCGGTAAAGGCGTTTGCCGCTCCAACAGCTTGTTCGAGAAATAACAAGACACGTGTCGAAAAATTTATTTTTACTAAATCAGTTAAGAAAAAACATGCACCAGGTCTTGAATGGCGGGATCGAAAACAGCAAGCAGTAAAATCATCGCCCAGCACATTGAATTGACAATTCAGCTCACGATGCTCTGCATTCACACATAACTCTGTGAGGGGCATTTGTTGTACACATGGCAACACGAGTTAATATTAATATTGTGCCGAGTCGAGTCATACGCGTGTTCTTGCTCACATCAAAGAGAGATCCAATCATGAACGTTCGGCTGGATAACGACGTCAGTGCGCATCATCTGCCCGAAAGCATACCAGTAAACTGATTCCATTTTTAACCCAATATACTCCATACTAGAGATGCATCATGAGAGCGCATGCCTGCGCCGAGCAACTCAATGTTAGGGAAATATTTAAATTGGTCCTGAAACCCACAATTTTTTTTATCATCAACAAAATTTGGTCAGTTGTGCCTTTTAACATTTCAAACCAGTTCTACATAATTTAAGTTCCGTCCATAACTTTTTGAGTTGACAAACATAAAGAAAAAGAGGTAACCGAACTGACACATCATCAAAAAACTTTAGTCAATTGCTCTGCGAAGCACTACCAACAATTCTGCAAATTTCATAAAATTTCGTTCATAACTGTTTGAGTTATGTTACAATAAAACAAACTGACAACTAAACATATAGTTGAACGGATCTTCACGAAAATTTAATTATCTGTTTTTCCTAACATTGCTACCTAATATTCTTTTTAAATTTCAGAAAAATCCGTCCATAATTATTTTTATTATCTTGGTGACTAGAAGCTAATGCGCAGCTGCTACACGCATTGAAATTGTTTGGTAAGAAGAAGAAGAATACAGAAAGTAAAATCTCTAAGTGTGAGTTTACACGGGAATGAGGGAGATATGACGCAGACAACACCGTCAGCTAATGAGGTAAGCTACAGTACTAAGTAACGCGTCATTCACAACTCACCAAATGAACGCTGAGGTACAAATTGTTTTCTGCCATCGGCAGCTGCTATGACGAGGGAGCGACAACAAAGCAGGTCAAACAAATTTCACAAACCAACATGCAACAGAAATCACGACCGTAAGCAACGATTACACGCGACCATGTCGATCTATGGAACTTGCACAGTTGTAACTGGAATGATCCAACATTTTCAGGGAATGTCTTTTGCACGTGTAACAAAGGAAACTAATAAAAAGCCTTTGGCGACAAAATTAAATAAAGTAATAGTTTTTGGGGTATGTGGACACCTCATAACAAAGGGAACTGAAAGGCCCGCACTGATGAAAATTAGATGAACTTACATTTTCAAAAGAAGTCTGTCTGGAGAGCACACGAGATCAATAACAAAGCAGACGAAACTGTACTAATGCCAAGCTTATAGCACGCGAAGCAATACTGCTCGCAGTGATTTATAATTTAGTGAACTGAAATTCCAGTTGAGTGGGCACACACCTAAAGCTGGCAGGGAGAAATTAGCTCTTTTATTAAAAGAATGCTGCGCCATTGTGCCCCGGCCATATCACGCTGTCCAGCCCTGATAGAGGCGGTATTACGATTCTTATTAATCCACAAAATATGTGGAGAACGGATGTATGAAGATATTTTAATCATCATCGTACGAAGCGAGAGGTCTCAACGGTATATATAAAGTATAATATGTTTTGTACGTCTTTCGACCCGAAAATTGCTAGAAGAGAAATGAGCTATTGCGCAATCTCTTGCCGGCAACCAGGTGGCTTGACCTAAATGTGAAAAATGGCAAAACTGCTGACTCAAGACTTTCAGTCTCCCCCTCCCCCCCCCCCCCCATGCAGATAACGGTCTATGATCTTATACGCCACGAGGCTCTCTAATTTTATGCTACATTTTTTACGGAAAGTTTCAAATTACGAAAAAATATGCCAAAGTTATGAACTTAGGTGAAAAAAAAATGTGAAGATAAAAGTGGAAAATTTCTTTTCGTGCTGACCAAAAGACGTCACCAACACCCGAAGAAATGCTGCTAGCGAATTTTCAATAAAGAAAAATTGCCGATTTCACATCTCTCTCACCTGATGCCAGTACTGAAGTAAAGGTACAGTAAAGTCAAGTCAACTTTGACCGCACCCTCAACTGGGAAACCCACACGCACTGGTTTGTGCTGCGGATATAGGCCCACTGGCCCCAGAAGAGTAGGTGCGGCTGTGTTTCCTCATCAAGAACTATAGCGCCATTTTGACGGAAGGTTCTAATAACCCCCGCCCCCACCTCCCTTATCTCCGAGGAAGGCAAGTTCCACCACGGCGAACTGCACGCCCACAAGTGCCGAGTCAGCACACCTAGATCAGCAAAGAGCTTGCGTGCCTGGGTTGGCCTCGAACCTGCAATACAAGGAGTAAGAGCCGCGAACGTAAGCTTGAGCAAGGCAGACCTACACGACGAGACTTTTGTTTCCACGGGGAGGGCAGATCGAATGCGTTGCAGTGTCCGTTTACAAATCAGAAAAGTACATAACTGAATGAGTTTTAAATTCACCACAAAATTAGGTCCGAAACTTTACTTTTGATATTTGCTGAGTAAGCGGACGTAATAACATTTCATCTAATCTCCTGATAAACATTTGTGTCTCCAAGAGCACTGCTAAACATTCAAAACTAATTTGCACGTATGAGAGCTAAAAATACTGTCGTGTGAACCCATGCTAATAAGGCACCGAATATCACCAAAGCAATGGAAGTGTCTATCCCAGTTCTCCGTTTCCATGACCTGGTTCCTCATATAGCTAGACATAGAGATCTACAGCTTGTCTCTGAATCTCCCCTGTCTTCCTCTCTTTGTATCAGAGGCGCAGCAAGTGCAACTATGTGGGTCGCCACCCTGAAACTAACAGAATAAAGGCATTATAATTGGGTTCCAAAATTAAGTTCAATTGGCTAGGCTTGTCCTACACTTAAAGCAGGTGCATCAGCTTCACCCTGTTGAATCAGGTATCGGGCGTTAATTCTAAATTAGTTATCCCTGAACCTCCCTTAAACTCAATCTTGCTCAATCAAATGGAGTTTGAAGCGGCCTCAAACGTACTGGAGATGCTTTCAATACCTACAACACGGATCAAAGTGGCGAAGTCAAGATCCTTGTTTAAAGTTTCAGAGAAGTCAAGCATTGGGGACTGAGTTTAAGTGGACTTTAGTGAGTCAACTGATGACACCTTAATGTATTTGCTAGGCAATAATAAAGCTCCTCTTACAGACGTAACTGAACCTAAGGAAAAGTAAAGAATAGCAGATAGCTTGCATTGGGTAACGCTGCAAATTTTGAAGTTAGGACTACTAACGCGGGAATACTTACGAACAGTCGGTGCTTGACCTGTGCTCGACATAAAGTTAAGCAAATTTTTTATTTAGATTCAGAAAAACCACAGTACACGAGAACAAAAATTTTATCGTGCGCTTGCTGAAACAGTAAAACATACCTCACTAAACCTGCTCTGTTTGCACATACATACATAGTTGTATTCTTTGTTCAAGTGAAACTGAATTCGCTTATGCTTCTTTTAATGGTGATAAAAGCAGATCCATGATATAAAGTAAAAGAAAAAGAAATGAAAATGAGAGTGGTAGTTTGGGATATATGACGGTTGTACCAATTTTTCAAAAGTTTACCAAAAAACTCCACGTGTTTTCTTCACGCTCGAAGGAACTTACAAGGTGAAACAATAGTAAATCTTACGGGGGCAAAATTTTCTTTTCCGAATGTAGCTATCGCACATGACCAGTAACGCCTATATACCTACATTTCTCAGGCCCATAACACTACCGCCGGTTCGTGTTTACAAGTCAAATCTTCAAATTCGAGTAAGCAACTGTAGAGAAAACAGAAGCCACAAGTGGACTGGATACTGCCATCCAGGAAACAAAGTGTAATGAGAGGAATCAATAGGACTAAAATGAAACTTAGCCGTGACCGCATGTAGCTGAATGACGTCACATCGACGAGTCGAAGTATTTGAAGGTCGGACTTCAGGTCTCCGTAGGTTGGGCTCTTAATCCTAGCCAAAAACATTAGTCAAGCACACAAACAAACAAACCGATCATTACCAAAATTTGGACATTTGTCCTTTAACAATTTAAGAAATTCCTACATATTTGATGGAGATTATTCATACTTTTTAGTTATGTTACTGACAAACATAAAACAAACATTTGAAGAAACAAACTAATTAACAGATCAGCACAAAAATTTGATTCTCTTCTCCTAGCAACTCTCCCAACAATTCCTGGACATATCATAAAAATTCGTCTATGACTCTATAACAAGATGAGTTATTCTACCAAGAAAAAGAGAGGCAGGCAGACAAACAAATAAACGGTTGAACGGATCTTCACCAGAAATTAATCTTCTGTTCCTCATAACATACGCTAACAATCCCTGTAAATTCCGTGAAGATCCGTCTATAACTTTTTGAGTTATCTTGGTGGCAGGCTCACAGACAAACTCGACAAAAACATAACCTTGTTGAAAGAGATAAAACTTTGCCATAGTACCGCCTCTTTAAGGACTTGGACTTCAAATTCAGATAGGTAAATTCATTTTTAGAAGCGCGTAATCCATTTCGCCAAGCGCCAATAAGTGAAGAAAAGCTATTCCAAGTAGAACCCAAGCTTTCGTTCAAACTTTAAGGCTAAGAACAATCGTCTACGCTATCTAGACTCTAGAGACTCAAAAAATAAATAGGTACAGTACAAACATGGAGCTGTCCAGTGTGGAGCGAGTATACGCCTACCTGGCATACGGCAGCTGTTGCCACTAACTTATTAACGGCATTCTATAGATTTAATGGCATGTGTCAATAGGCTGGGCCTCGCTTCATAGGCAACACACTCACCGATCGATTTCTGAGCGGTAACGAGCGAGCTCTGAGATGGCCACCGAGTCAGAGAACTTGTGTTTTCGCTGGCTCGAACCACACTGTAGCAATGATTAACCGGCCGTTGCTACTGAATTATTCTAAGAACTGATAAGATTTTGTACGATTGATGACCCAAGAAACCTATTCCCCTACAGGTGCCATACCACAGGTTTTTCGATTTGGTCTCAGCCTTAACACACAGAGAAATTGAGTAAGATCAGAGAGAAAACAGCAGCCAATGGGACAAGCGGGCAACGTGACGTCATTACCCGCTCTATATTGTGGGATTGTTAGGTTGACTGTGGGTGAAATGGGAACAAGGCTGCTTCTGAAGGAGGAATCAGAAGTTGAGGTACGAGCTACAGAGGAGGACCCCGGAACTGATAACGCTGCTGCTCCCCGTACTTGCCCAGAAGCACAAGTGGAGTAGACTTGAGCAGGAAGTCTACTCGACATGATAACTGAGTCAGGGTAGTAGTTCGACGCTGCTGTTGAATTATTGCCGTTATTTTGAAAGCGATTATCGTTTTTGTTAAAGACTATTACTGTCGGGACGTCATTGAAGCCATTCAGATACTTGAACTTTGCTGCAAGTTGCTCCCTGAAAGAGTAATCAGAGTTTATGGAGGCTATTCTCGCTTGACATAATGCGCAGTTGCAGTATTAATTTCGGTACGTTGTGTTGGATTACTTCCATTTTAGCAATATTCTTACAAAGATGTGGTGACCAGAATTGACCAACAACCTCCAAGTGACCCAAACTGTGTTACATACATAAGGGAAGAGTTATATCCTTGGATTTATGGTCGAAACTGCTGGTATTGAATCCCAGGAATTTGGTTGCCATATTTTACACTCTTCTCGGAGTGCTTTTTATGCTTTAGGCCGATTGTTGTTCTTGTTATATTGGTTACTGTAACCCTAAACCGATGGACCAAATTCAGGTCTCTCGTAGGAAGAGCGCTATTTGAAACGTGAAGAAATGCTGACACTCGGCGGTTACTGTGTCGAGATAAACATGGAACCCTTGCATCGGGGTGTTCCATCACTGGATCAATACTCATGGGCTCTGCAACTCGGGAGAGAAGAAAAAGAGCACAAAACATCGTTAGTAGGAGCATGAAAATGGAAAAAGGCAAATGGGGCAAAAAAAGGAAGATTTTTCCGAAGCCAAACTAATGATAAGGTAACGAATTGGGTCCCTCGGAGAACAGGGAGGGGGGGGTGTTACTTGAAGATACTTCTCGCCATCAAAGAGAGTTAGCAAATCTAGCTTAACCTTACACTATGACCCAAACGCAGAGCTCAAGACTGTACTCCGAACGGGAATAAAAACTGAATAGATTAAGCTTACGAAACCCTTAACATTAGGGAAATCAGCTTATATGTTTGTTGAAGCTTTTCTCAGTACAACACGATATTTCCCATTAGAAAAAATAAGCAACGTTCAGTACATGCCAAGTACAACGGAGACCCTCAGGAGCACAGCGACGGGGAACAGAAATGTCACAATAGAAAAAGAATAAACCAACATAGACTGGCGGTTGAAATAGAGAAAAGAATTAAGGAAACTGGGAATACAATAAACGATGTGCCAGAGATCTTGCTTAGGTTAGGATAAACCAAGAGGTCCCCTAGAAACCAGGGCAAAAAAAGAAAAAACTTTTGAGAATGATAAGCTAGAATAACTTTAAATGCCGCAAAATCTTCAGCGTTAAAATTAATTGGGAGTATATATGGCTGTGGATACTATATTATTTCAGAAAACTCACAGCACATTCAGAATAAAATACTATTGCTGGGCCTCGTTAAAGAACTAAATCTCTTTATATTCTACTCTGAGTTGATAAATTTCAAATCAATTGCAGGGTATCTATGTATGATAAAAATATTGAAATGAACTATCTAATTTTAAGCAGCTGTCAGCATTTCGAATGAGACCGGCGGAGCCAGGAACTCACCACCCATACAAATAAATCACTACGAGTCCCGCAATGTTTTGGTCCTGGATACACCGCCTTATATTGCTATAAAAACTAGACAAGATTAATATAACCATTAATCGCCGCCCCCACCGAAGTGGACAGCGACCAAAAATGCCAAGCATTTAATGCAGGATTGATACGAAGCTGCCCGGCGTTGATTAAAACAACGCCAGTCTCAATTTTCTCCGACCTAAGATATCCCCATAGCCTTGTTACTGGAAGCTTCCGCCAAAGCAATGTTAACGAATGCTTCCAAAGCTTTGTTATCGAATACTTTATCCAAACTATTGTTATCGAAAGCTTCCTTCAAAACATTGTCATCGAATGCTGCGCAAAGCATTGTTATCAAATGCTTCATCCAAACCAGAGTTATCGAATGATTCATGCAAAGCATTGTTATCGAATGCTTCATCCAAAGCACGTCAGCGACAACTTCCTCCCCATTAAGTACTATCATCCAACGCTTCGCAGTTAGCAACTGTTAAGCTAAATAATGCGTGTCAAATTGGATGTGTTTCTTTGTTAATCTTTTTTGTGCATTTAAAAATGTGGCCCGCTTATGGGCACAATCCATTATACAAACTAAAACCGCTAATAATCCCGGTTACGAGCCGTTCGATAATAATTGGAAATTCATGGGATAATGGAAAGTTTAGAAGCATCATAGATATTTATCTCACGTTAAGAGGAATTAGTTCAGGCATGCGTCCAATGACTATAACACAGATACGCGTAACACTTGGGAACAAGCAACTTGTTGCTGTACTTCTTTCAGCAGTATTTTCCTTAATTTTGCTTCGTGATTCCAAATCTGAAGACCGTTTTTGTCTATACGTCTCATTTGAAGTAATCACGTTCTCTTTCATGTAGTTCATCATTGTTATTCCGGCAGAACGTTCACCGGGAATATTTTCAGACGTGTCATATAACACTATTCCTAAGGGAATGCTAAGTACTAACATCTAAAAAAAAATCTGATGTGATAGGGAGCTTCCAGTTGCAGGTCAAGAATCAGCGTCCAGTGGTGACTTGGGAGCAGTTCTTAAACTTGAGGCAGTAGTAAAAAAAAGAGAGAAAACTTTGTTGCTCTGCGTAATTAATATTGAACTTTATTGTCAGCTCATTTGTTCAGTTAAGCTTCGCTGTACATAAACACCACTAGGTACTTCACAAATGGTAAACTGACACGTACCGATGCCAATGCAAATATGAAAATGCATGCACGGTGGATTACATGTAGTACGCATCGAAATAAAACTAATGTAGAAAGGAAAAACAATAGAAACTGGTGCCAGCAGGAGAAATAAAAACGTAAAAGTGCACAAATAAAGCTATTACGAAGACCTAGCAAAGGCACAAGTAACTACTGTGCTCTAAGCGATGCGACTCCGAGAAACACTGGACCACCAAACTAAAATAAACAGATCTTAGATGGCCTTCGTTCATATTGCGCCTCCTGAAGAACAAAGAGTTAACTAGAGAGCACTCTGAGTGCGCATACCTCCGCCAAGTACGGCAACGGTAACGAAAAATTCGAATTGATTCTGAAATACTGATTTTCTTTCCATCAACACCAAAATCCCATCATTTATGCCTTTCGATAGTATTAACATTTTCTGTAAGTTTCGTGAAGATCCGTTCATAACTTTTTGAGCTATGCTGCTAACAAACGCTATAACAAATATAAGTCAAACACACGAACGGACCAACAAATCATCATCAAAATTTAATAATGTATTTCTTTTAGCATTACTAACAAGTCCTGTAATTTTCATAAGATCCATCCATAACTTTTTGAGTTATTGTGCTAACAAGCATAAAAGCACACACAGCGATAAACACACGAACGAACAAACAAACAAACAGATCATCACAAAAACTTGGTCATTTACTCTTCGTAATATACCTAACAACGCAAGTAAATTTCATACAAATCCGTTCATAACCTTTAAGTTATGGCATTAAGAAAAATGAGGCAGCCAAACAAACGAACAAACGGATAAACGGATCTTCACCAAAAGTTAATCATCTGTTACTGTTAACATGCCTATGCCAATCCCTGTAAATATCGTAAAGATCCGCTCATAGCTTTTTGAGTAATCTTGTTGACAAACAAACAAAAAAACAGATAGACACGACAAAAACATAATTTCCTTAGCGGAGGCAATAAGTCAAACGTGATGTGCTCCAACGTTAGAGGGCGCGGGCAGTGGCCGTGTGTCCTGTAAAGAGTTTAGTCAAGCGTAATGTTTCTTACGTTTGGATGAGCAGGCAGTCGCTACGAATACTGACTGCAGAGAGTTAACAATTCAAGTGCAGTATGTTGGAACGTTAAGGGGCGCGGCAATGGTCGTGTGGACTATAAACAGTTAGGGTTACGTGACGACGACGAAGATGGTGGCTGCGAGTGCGATATGTCATACAAGTGGAGTGGCGAAGTCTTGTAACATTTGAGGGCACCCCAATCGATTGATAGCTAATGTGGGACACAGTGTAACTGCCCTGCTGCACAGCATGGAGCCACAGCCCATCGTCTTTGGTTGAATTTGTGCTCTAAACGTAAATATAAACTCATTATCTCTCACAGGAATAACATTATTTTAATATCATTATCATTAGTATTATTAACATTATTTGAACATTATTGTTCTCAATTTTATAATAAAATATACTGTCTATGATAATATGCACGTGCCAGCACCGTTTCGACATAGCAACCCTCGACTCTTAATTGACTCGTAAAATGCCATTAATTGAGAACGTCGATACCTTTATATGCGTCGAGTTTTACAGTGAAAACAAAAATTATACTCTTTGGTATGTTTAGGTCTATGTAGGATAACACTGGAGTTTTGTCATCCTGGCCAGGACTTTGCTGCACAGGAAAATAAAACGGTACCTTGCCTTTTGAAGAAATTATTAAAAAAAAATAAAACCATGTGGGATACGCTCAATAAAAAACAAGGTGGAAAGGGCTACTTAGTGGAGGAGGAAGATAATAAGAAGGCGATGGCTGTAAAAGTGAAGCGAGCTAAAAGCTATCTATATGTATATATATACAGTTCATTTCATCGAAAACGGCACATCGTATGTGCCTTCGTGTTTCACTGTAATAAGCACGTCATAAATATATTCGATAGGTTTGCATACCAATAGGCTATACTGCATTGAATACAGTGTCAGATTATGATACCATGATACCTACTCGATACCCTACTCTCTACGCCTCCCATGAAGAACTAACGGCAAATTGATGAAAATTCGATTAATTTTTTTTCAGTCACCACAACGACCTAAAATAATAATCATAAATAAAAGGAGACGCAAGGAGTGCGTCCATTAGAAAGAAGCACGTATATATGAGCACTGGCCAGGGGTAAACTGCATAATAAAGTTTATCCAATTTTAGATATTTCAGTGTTGTAAAATTCAAGGATCGTCGTCCACCGTTGACCTCTATACACGAATTTATATTCCTCGCTGATAAACGTATTTTTGTCATTGCTACGAACGGTTTTTTTTTCATTTGAGATCGCTATATTAGCTGAAAAAAGTTTGATCAAAGTTTTATTAATTGGCCAACGAAGGCACTTGTGATTTTGAGTGGGAAGTGAAAGATAGTGTAATCTATGGTCTTGCATACTGTAATCGACTCAAATAACAAAATAATTTTAAAGAAACTCTCCATTCAGACTTTCAACTAAGCTGGTGAGAATTGAACGATTCGCGTAGACCGAAAGTATGATTTTTTTACTAACGGATACTTAACCCTCCAAGGACCAAACACGTCTTAGATTCTCACTGGATTAGTAGATAGCAATATTCTCTTACAGAAATATCTTACATTAAACTTAGAGATCTATTACAAAAACTTTATAATAGTTATTTCATCATCATCATAATAATAATAAAGACGATTGGAACTCGGATCTCCATTATTACAGAAGGTTGAAGTTTAAGCTTACTTTTACATACATTATAACTGTAGCAAATTTTGTTTTATGTATGTTCAGATTGTTTTCAGAATTAGAACTGAAATGTAGCGAGTAACGATGTAACGATCGTTACTGTGCCGGGTAACAGTAACGCCCCGTGCAGTTTTATGGGGGTAACGAGTATCGGGAATTTAACCTGCAATTTTACGGCAGTGATGAGTATCGGGAACATCCCGTGCAATTTTATGGAAGTAACGAGTATAGGGAACACCCCGTGCAATTTTACGGCAGTGACGAGTATCGGGAACATCCCGTGCAATTTTACGGCAGTGATGAGTATCGGGAACATCCCGTGCAATTTTACGGCAGTGACGAGTATCGGGAACATCCCGTGCAATTTTACGGCAGTGATGAGTATCGGGAACATCCCGTGCAATTTTACGGCAGTGACGAGTATCGGGAACATCCCATGCAATTTTACGCCAGTGACGAGTATCGGGAACGCCCCGTGAAATTTTATGGAAGTAACGGTAACGGCCACCGATATCGCGTAACGGTGCCATCACTGAGGCCTGCAATTCTTTGTATGAATGCCTAGACGATAATTAGCTGCATAACTGTATTTTTTTGCTTCAATTTGTTATTGGAAGCCATACACGCAATGATCACTTGAGCATACGTTAGGCGAGCTAAGCTGAGCCAAATAGGTTTGATTCCTACGAAATCTCATACTGTGGATCGTGTTGTAGGTGTTAGAAACAACCCGACTACGCTTGGGATAGCTGAGGCCTCAATTTTACGGAGCAGGATTGAGTCGGCTGAAGTCTTGATGGCAACCGTTTAAATATAGCGCCTACAGCTCGAACCGTCGAAGTGAAATAAACAAACGGGTCCGACTTTCCGGATTAAACGGGCTTATCTTCCGTAATGCCATGTGATGGCGCCTTCGAGTTGATCTGCCAAATTTGCTGTCGCACGCCTGAAGTATCACAAGCGTTACTGTACTTTGCTCTATAAAGAACTCGGTAGAAGATTATTTCTTCCCCAAAATTAATGCCCATGCCCAATTTGTTTTGTTTAGACCAAGTTAATTTGATTCTTACATGTATTGTTTATGATGTATATTAGTTACAGTGGGCGGAAGTATATATCCGTACACCTTGAAATCGTTTATCTAAAAAACCTAGCAAATCAAAAATAAATGCATTGGTAGAGTATTTGTATTTTTGCGTAAACAACACGCGCAACAACATAACCAGTAAATTCCTCCATTTTAAAAATTGTGTAATAATTTATAAATTTTGGGTTGAAAAAAGTATTCGTACAACACACACACGAAAACGATTTTAAAACATTTAATAATTTGTGGCGTAGCCTTTGTTCCGCTTAACGGCAATTGATCTCTTTCTATAGTTTTTTAACAAGCCATGACATGTTTCCTGAGGGATTTCAGCTCATTCTTCCTTGCAGGTTATTTTGAGTTCCGGAACTGACTTCGGCCTCCTCGCATTAATGTTTAATTTCAGAAATCGCCACAAATTTTCTATCGGATTCAAATCCGGAGACTAGCTTGGCCATTCTAGTTGTTGTACATGATTATCAGTGAATCATTTTTTCGCGATTTTCTCTGTATGTTTTGGGTCGTTATCCTACTGAAAAACGAATTCTTGCGATAGCCCGAATTTTTGAACCGACGCATGCAAATGTTCCCTCAAAATGTTCTGATACATGCTCAGTGAGCGTTCATTCTCCCATCTATGATATGAATGTTACCTGTTCACGTGATGAAAAATATCCACAAATCAGATCGTTACCACCACCAACTTTGACAGTAGGAATGGTGTTTTTTGGTGCGAATGTCGTTTTGTCCTTCCTCTACACTTGGTTATTTGAATTTTGTTCAAATAGCTCTATTTTAGTCTCATCCAACCACAACACGTTTTCCCAGAACGACTCAGGCTTGTCCTTGAGTCCACGGACGAATTTCAGACGAGCTTCCCTATTTCGTTTCGACAGCAGGGGGTGAGGCTAAATGCGGGCAAGACTAAGACCATGCTCTTGTCCAGGTTGCGTACAGTGGGACCTCCTTTTCCTGCACTCATACTGGATGATGTATCACTTTCTGTGGTTGATGACTTGGTAATCCTGGGCGTCAATTTTGATCCAAAGTTGACGTTTGAGCCCCACATTCGTTCGGTTG
>LQNS02278083.1:3033264-3043837 GCA_001587735.2 Parhyale hawaiensis | reverse complement strand
AAACTGCAGCGGTAATTTCCAGAAAGCTGAAGGTCAATAACAACATAGAAGTGTCTCGCTATACAGTTTCTCGTCGCCTCAATGCATGTGGGTTAAAGGCACGCAGTCCTGCCACTAAACGACTTATCAGTAAGAAGAATAATAAAGCAAGACTTGAATATGTGGAAAGGCACATCGTTTGGAGAGATGAAGATTGGGAAAGAGTGCATTTCAGCGACGAAAGTAAATTTAATTTGGTTGGATCTAATGGCAGACGGTATGTTAGACGTGCAACAGGTGAAGGCTGAACCCAAAATGTGTCAAAACATCTGTAAACCATGGGGGAGGTAGCGTAATGGTGTGGGGCATGTTTTCATCTGAATTATTATTATATATTTTGTTTAGCCTCCGTAGCCGCAACTCAGGCGTTTCAACAGAGAAACTACTTGTGCAGTATTCAAATACCGCATACTGTATTGCGTAGGCGTAGTGGCCGCGTACGCTACTACGGGCAGGGAAACAAGGCGCAAAGTAAAGTAGGAGACACTCAAGCGGTCGGCCCCGTTTGTGTCCTTCCACACGAGAGAGACTAGAGATGTCCCGCGTAACAGGTCGGCTATCTCGATCGACACTCCACCTCACGGAACAGAAAGAGGAAAGTAGAGAACCTACCTAACTATACAATACTAACCTCATCAGCAGGAACTGCGGCCAGATGCAACATCACCTGCGGATAAGGTACTCGGGACCCGTGGGTGCGTGTATTTTCATCTGGAGGAGTTGGACCGTTGGTGGCCATTACAGAAACTGTCAATGCTAATGTGTATCTCAATCTTGCACAGCAATATGTTATCCCATCTCTACAATCATCACCAAACCAGCCAGCAATTTTCATGCAGGACAATGCCCCGTGCCATACTGCAAAGGAAGTGAAGGAATATTTTGCGGAAGAGAATATTCCCGCCATAGGGTTCAAATTTGATTTTTAATTTTTTTCCGATATGAATGAAACTTGGTACAGATACCTATGCAAATTAAAAAAGAAAATAGCTTTCGACTCCTGTACTTTTTCCCATTTTCGCCACAGAATAACTCGTTTTCTACGGCATAAATGGGAAACATAAAACAGTTTTCCGTTTTCTTTGTGTAACTCGTTTTCTATGGCGACAATTGAAAAAAGTACAGGAGTCAAACCCCCATTTTTTTCTAATTTTACATATTTTTTGCCAAGTTTCATAAAGATCGGACAATTAATAAAAAAGTTTTTCAAGTCAAAAAATGAAGTGTTACAAAAAACGTCACCCCCAGCCCCCTATTCTACCCACTTAGGGTTACAATAACTCTAAAATTTTGCCTGCAAGTCCGTCTGATGTATACCTAATGCTTAGTGGTTAAACACGAATTTCGATAATTGGAACAACCCTGCCCATTGCTTATCAGTATTTGGGTTAGTGGCACTCCTCAATAGCTGTGCCCACTTGATAGTCTACAGAGCAATGCACGAGAGGTAACTTCATCAGTTTATATAGATAAATGTACGGGAATTGTTTTCTGTCGGGTAATGGCACAATCTCCAACCAAGTCACCAAACAAGACAATAGGTAACTACTACTATTTCCTCACCTCAAGCCCTATGTAGAGGTTGAGAAACATCACAGCCAAATTATATATAACCAAGAGCCATCTAAACTCAAAGGGCTTCCTGTTCTGCATGAGAGCAGGACCAGCGATCACCATGAGGAGGTACGACCCTGCCAGGGCCAGTGTGGGGATGGGAGATGACATCAGTGGCCAGTCTGTCACTCTCTTGTCTGCAAAGACATAAAATGTTACATTAGTGCAAACGCTCATATGGTACCTACATAAAGGTAGGTATTGTAAAAGAGCAATAGAGCATGTCATTGCCAAATAATGGATCATTTCTTTCAAACTAAGCAATTTGAGCCATTACAATCCCATTGGAGTAGGGCTACAACTGCTGGTGCCTCTTATATGAATGAGGGAGCAAAATGCTTTCTTTTGAAGCATTGATCTACATTGCAAGTTTGCAAAAATTTACTAAATGGATTAGCTATCATAAACCATGATAAAAACCATCAAATACTTACCGTATGTTTGTCTGTTTATCCACCTGGTTCGTATCTGCATCATTTGATGGCAGTTGGTGGCCAAGTCAATATATTGATGCCAGGGTTGCAGAGTTGGATGCAAAAAGTCCACCTACAATTTCTGTGTCCCGCCTATTTCCCCCTTCAACTCCTTGGATCCCAAAATATGTCCAACTATAACTCCTCTCAACAAAATAAGTTAATTTTCACTGACTCTGACTTCTGGGATGAGCCCATTTCCCACTCCGACTCCCGCGCTAAGAAAAGGTCTGAACTCCTAAAAACTCTGACTCTGCAACCCTAACTAGCCTGATACTTCTTGCTTAGTTGTGCAGTAATTTTTGGGAGCAGAGAAGAATGGTTATGCGTTGCCAAAGTCAACTAGGCCATACTTACTCTTCTCAATATATTACGGCTAACATCAAGCAAAAAAGTGCAAGGTATCATTCACAGCACAATCACCAACACAAGCATGAACAATAATTATAGCACATAAGGATACCAAATAGAAATGAACAATACTACATAGCTAATAGAAAAGTTTCATACTTCTGAATTTCCCCAATATGACATATAGTAGCCACTTCATGGTTACCATGCGCTATTTTTTAACTGTTGGTACTTTGAGGTAGGTATTACATGCATAATGCATTGTGTATGTAAATATTTGAAAATGTTATATAGCTTCATATAAAAAATGTTATATTAACCAAAACAAAGTAATTAAGCTGAAAACTAAATAACCCAAATCTGAAAAACAACAGCTACAGGATTAATAGCAATAGCTACCAGACTAAAACCTTGTAAACTTCCTGATCTATAACTACGCTAGTGTGAAAATAGTTGGGTCGCAGACAGTAAGCACGTTAACTTTATTTTTTTTTGGTATAATAAACAGAAGCTGGTTTGAAGATGCTGAACTAAAAATTATTTAAGGTGAATAAAACCATTGGTTAATATGATCATGCATGTTTCTTTTCCAGATGGTAGGTATTTAGTATTTTCTTCAAACTAGGTACGCAAGTACAGTACCTGTGGTAATCCTATCAGCTTAGATTACTGGATAGTTTAAGCCTCTGTCTCCACAGCTAAGATGATCTAACAGAGGAAGAAGCAAGTGACATATAAAATGACAATAGAAATGGGGAACCCATGCACGAAGGTGTTCCCATACAGGATCAATGCACATGAGAACAGTAAGTTGACAAAGAAGAGAAAGAACTGAAGAAAGCATTATCAGTAAGAGTATGAAATCGGAAGGAAGAAAAGTGGGTATGAAAAACAGACGTCCCAAAGGCTTAGCTGTAGTTAAAGTAACCTATACAAACCCTCTGGGGCTGCTGCTCACCACAACATAGGATGGGATGGGCAAACCTTTACTAAACCTAACCCTATGGCCCATCCTATGTCTCCTGAGGGGAGGTAATCCTCTTGACACTTTCTGAGCTGTGCTTCTGACAAACAGCCGTGTGAAGCTCCTTCACTCGTAATTACACCTACCACCAACCTAGAGCATGGCTATTCTCCCAAAAAACGTTCACAGTCAAGAGCGTAGCAACTGGGCACTTGCCCACCAAGCAGGGTACAAGCCACAGCTCCAACCTGACGTTGCAGAGTGCACGGAACAGCAAGGCACACATCGCCCAAAGGCCGCCAGAGACAGAGAAAGCAAGCGCGTACGCGCCCCACCACGAGGACCCGACACAACACTGCATCATTCCTTGCTGCACTTGGGGGAATTTTGGTCGGCCACATGGTTGTGGGGTAAATAGCCGCATGTCTCAAATTTATATATTTTGACTAGTTTATTTTGTTTTCCTTAATGAATATGTTTTAAAATACTTGTTGTCTAAGTGTTACTAATCACTTCATTTCTGTTGAAGTTGAAGATTTTACCCCATGGGGTAAACAGTTGCGTGTGACTATTCACCCATCTGTGTGTGGGGTGATTTTGTGCCTAATTGTTTTCTTTTAATAACTTTCATAATATTATGGGCACAAACAAGGAAACTTTGTGCGCACTAATATTACGATAACACCTACACTTCCACCAAAAAAGTTGTTTGTAGCTCAACACCTTCATACCAAACAACAAAGCTTGCAGGAAAGTGAGGCTAGTTACCATGCCCGGCGCTAGGTAGCCTACTTTGTAATTTTTTTGCTAAGAAGACGAGGGCTGAAGACAGGAGATTCTCAAAAACAAAATTACTGTGTAACTGCATAGGTGCTGTATCTAACTGGAATTTGAATACATACAAGTTCTTCATTCTCCAAGTCAGTGCTCAATTTTTGCTCCCAAGCACTATATAGCCATAGTAGCTCAATAAATGAGAAAAATATAGTTGATTCTACTATGAAATGCATGCACAGGCATGACAAATTATTGAACAAATTTGGAACCACAAGCAGGCCTACAAGCACTACTAGCAAGATACAAAGCACATAAGCTGACATGGGAGGCAATCAAAGATGTTGCAACAACATTCAGAATTAGAAGAAATACTTAGCTACTGTAGCCTAGGTAGAAATTGATATTCCAGCATTGTAGTAAATAGCTATAGGATCACCTTAACCTCTACTTTCTTTTGAACAAACCTACCTTATCAAGCTAAAACTTGCATGCACCAAGTATTACTGACCAACTTTAAAAGTTCTATGCACAAACTATTAGTTACTAGAGAGTAATAATTAGCTATAAACTGAGTCTAGAAAATTACATAATGTTCACACAAAATTATTTTGAAGCCTAGTATGATCTCTTCAAAACTCTTGGGTAACATGTCACGGTCATACCAATAACTGATGGGGCGAATATACACATACGAGGAACATCGGCATCTGCGGATGCTAAGATGGTAAAATCAGCAATCACATCCGCTGATGTAAGAACTGTATAATCCGCTAAAGATCTGCATCCATAGCAAAGGAGGCATAAATGTGAAGGTTCATCACTGTACACTAAACTTATCTATAGTGCTGAAAGGTTCAGATTCCCATTTGGATTGAACTGTGAGCAAGCACTGTCCTTGTCAACAGAGCACCATCTAAGTTTTCTTCCCAAGTGTTGTACAAACTGCCATTGTGAGAGGGTGTGTGTGTGTTTGTGGTGGAGCAAATATTCGCATCTGCATCCACAAGTCATTTGAACATCCGCATCGACAGAACATCTGCACCTCTTTTGAACATCCGTGGATGTTGAGATGGTAGCATCCGCGGATGTCAGAACACTTCAAGATCCGCATTTGCGGATGTCCAAAAAATTACATCAGACTCATCACTAAAACCAGTATGATTTCCAACTTAATTGAGTGTAGTTATAGGCTGCAACAATAGCATTGTTACTCACCTGACAGGCTCAAACACCATGTGTAGTGATGTTGAGCTTCAACCCACAGCTGCTGTAGCATAGCAGAAGCCATGATTGGTTCCTGAAATTAATAAGTTGTGAGAAAATATACAAACAAAGAGCTTCACTTAAAAAGAGTACAAGTGACAAAAATATTTTACTTTTTCTGGTTAAGACATTATTTTTATCAAACGATTAGGCTAGTTTAAACACAGTTTCTACAAAGGGGCAATCCGCACAGTGATGCTAGTTGGCCAGGAGACTCAAGTAGGAATATCCCATCTTGACATTGACTCTCCTCTGTCATATGATAAAAGTTGGCTCAGAGCGCTACTACTGGCAGGAAAAATGTGCAAAATTGGCAGAAGACACTAGAGTCAACAGCCGCTTTCATGACCTTCCACACTAGAGAGACTTGAGGTATCCCGTGTACTAAGTCGGCTACCTCTATCAACAGCCAACCTCACAGAACAGGAAGGGAAAAGTAGAAAACCTGGCAACCAAACTTTACAAAACTAACCTTNAAGACACTCGAGTCAACAGCCGCTTTCATGACCTTCCACACTAGAGAGACTTGAGGTATCCCGTGTACTAAGTCGGCTACCTCTATCAACAGCCAACCTCACAGAACAGGAAGGGAAAAGTAGAAAACCTAGCTACCAAACTTTACAAAACTAACCTTCTCAGCAGGAACTGCGGCCAGCAGCAACATTCCTGCAGAGAAGGCACTCGGACCTGGACAGTCCTTGGGTTTGTGAGGCCCATATACCTATATTGTGACTGAGAGGGAAGGGAAAGAGCCCATCAGCATATATCCTTAAGCAATGCTTGTAAACTAGGCAATAATAGGAATTGAATCAATGGACCCTAACAACATAAATCAATGAGTTTGTAGCTAATGTTAGCTCTCTATTGGCTTACTTGAAGTGCTTTCATATAGGCAGGTCCGTAACAGTTTCTGATATTGGGTCAGTAGTAGCTGAAAAGTTGAAAGAGCAGGGCCTCAGGATAGTGCACTGGGCTCTCTGTTGTTCTTGGTTTACATCAATCATCTGCAAGTGCAAAGTTTTGTTGCTAGTTAAAGTGCAAAATTTTTGCAGATGACCTGAAACTGTGAGAGTTACATTTGATGATCCGCTCAACTGTGCTTGTATTTCTCTGTAGCCCAGAAAGACATTGATTCCTTTGCTTCAGTCACCTCATCGGGTGTGATGTTCAATGCAGAGAAGAGCAGAGTGCTACAATTTCTGAGGAGCAAAGTAGCTGGATCCATTCTGCATTTATAGTCTGCTAGAGCATGACCTGAGGCTTGAATTAGTCAGTATGAATCTTGGTATTTGTGGGGATTCGAATTTGAAATTTCATGTGTGTATCAGGTAAGTTGTGCAGAAGGCTTTTGTTCCAACTTTTTGGTATCCCCAGTGTGCTGTAAACTGGAGTTTACGATTCCATTATTTGTTATGCATGTGAGACTCCTGTATGAGTGGTTATTGTTTATGGAATACTGGTAATAGTGAAAACCTGAAGTTATTATTGGAAGGGGTACAGCAAAGGTGAACTAAGAAAACTAATGGTTTGTGGGAGTGCAGCTATATGAATTGCTTTGGTCACAGAATCTGTATTCACTTCACTGCAGGGCAGAGCTTCTCACAGATATGGAAATTGTTCCATGGTATGAGTAGACCTAGATATATATCATAAATCCTTGAGACATATTCCCTTGCAATAATTATGCTAGAACATGCAGATACAGTTTCAACCTTCAAGTGAGAACTTCTAAGTTATGGAATGTCAAAGATGCTTTTCCAGTGTGAGCTCCAGTGGCCAATGGAATTCTCTCCAGGATGCAGTTGTGGGTCTGGAGAGCTTAAATTAGCTTTAAACAGAGCTATTCATGAGCATTGGGGAAGCAAATGTGTACCTATGTTGAGTAGAGACTAGCAAGGCCTGCTGATATTGCTCTGTTTTACTGTGGTTCTTGGATTTTGTGTGCTTGGCATGGTTTCCTCAAATTGTTCTTGCCTATAGTTTTGGGCACGAGGATTTGCTCGTGGCATCACTCTTCTCCTTGGCAATCACTGCAGACTTGGATTTCGGGAGGCTTGCTGGACGATATGTTTTCTCCAATTATTCTCAACTACCTAAGGTTATGGGCAGGTGGTGTTGCTGCAAGGTGTTGACTGACTTGGGTGAATGTTATTTTTATTCCAACTTGTTTGTCCTTTCCTATTTTTGTTTACTTATATAGGTGAAATGAGCCATTTTAAAACTTTTCTCACGAATAAGAAGTTTGGCACAGATCACTAGTTTGAGATATTTGACTTTGAAATTCCCATTGATTTCCTATGTGAAAAAAATTACCAACAGCCCTATAAGAACCTAAACTAGGTTAGGTTAAGTAGCTAGGTTCCTATGGATTACTAGCAAGCCTCTAAATAGTAACTACTAATAATTTTCTCAATCTCTCATAGGAATACAATGGGAGCTTTAAAGTGATATACCTTGAAAACTAAACATCTGACCCAAAAACATTCCTGAAAAAAATCTAAAAATGGCTTAATTCACAGATATAAATAAACAAATATAGAAAAAAAAAGAGTTGGGAGTTAAAAGCATAATTGACCCTGACTTGTGCTTCTGGTTGTGGTGTTACGGTAAGTGGCTCAAATGAGACGCACATGGCCCAATAGAGATACACCTGCAATAAAAATTATGTGGCATGGTGACTAGACACTGTAAAAAAACCTTGAAATTAAGCATTCATGGGAACTATGACAGGGGTTGCAGCTATAGTGGCTGCAGTTGCGGTTACAGCAGTTGCAGTTACATCGGTTGCAGTTGCAGATGTTGGGGTTACAGTGGTTTCAGTTGCACATGCCTTGGTTACAGCAGTTGTGGTTGGAGAACTTGGAGTTACATTTAAAGCAGTTGCAGCGGATTGTGCTTGCATTTGTCGCATTTAGAGTGGTTGCAGTTTTTTATGTTTTATACAGATATGTATATATATATATATTGAAAACTGTGTGCAACTCCAACCACCCCAAAGATATCTCCACCTTTGACACTTGAATTTCTTTCTATATAAAGGCCGGAGTGTACTCTCCGTTACACACGCTCGTCTCTCTGGTATGGCAGCAGCCTAAATAGATAGCCGAAGTCCCAAATAGGAGAGGTTGGACTTGGACGGATACTATCATGGGCTGGACTGATACTGCATCAGGCTGCGTTAATTCCATCCACTTTTCAACCCTTGCTGTAAATAAAAAGCCTGTAATGGTGCATAAAACTTCATCCAGTGTTCTGACATGCCTTACAATCCCCTTAAATATACGCTTGTTTTATACCAATCAATTCAGCTTGCTGAGCTCTATCATCTGGGAGGGGTTGCAAGAGGTTAGAGGTAAGTATGGGGGAGTAGAGCTTGTGAGAAGTTTCTGTAAGCCATGCAGAAATACAGTGGCTTAAAAACCTTTCAATGTGCCTGTTCCGTGCCTATGCTGGAATGCAGCAGCTGAAAAACCATCCAGGTAAATGATGTATTCTCTATTCATTTTCTCTTTTATTATCCTGTTCAGCATAACTTTTTTCTATACATTGCAGAGAAAAACTGTTGGCACTATTAGATTTCAAAGTTTATTTCTATAAGAAAATATTGAGAATATAGGCATAAATTTGATAGTAAAAAAGGCCAGATATCTCTCAGAAGCAATGGAGCTGGTACCCCGCAAATCTACAGATTTTCCTCTGTAAATATGAGAGAAGTAATAACGTCAATCAATAAACTTTAATAAACTGCTACACTCAATAGAAAGAGCAACATTTTTAAACCAAATACTTCTCGTTTCATAGATCTTGGCGAGAAGTTTGCCGACCTCGGAAATGCGAGTGGGCGCCTATGAGCGCCGCGACCTGTGGAACCTCATTGCATAGTATGGCACTTCTCGCCAAGATCTTGGTGACAAGTTTGCGGCCCTCGGAAATGCGGGTGGGCACCTATGAGTGCCGCAACCTGTGGAACCTCATTTCATAGTGTGGCACTTCTCGCCAAGATCTTGGACCTTGGTGACAAGTTTGCCTGGTGACAAGTTTGCCGCCCTCAGAAATGCGGCAAATACTGTCAATGGGAAGCTTCAAACTAACACTAACAATTACAGTGGAACCCCGTTTTCCCGGACAGCACGGGGGGGAGGCCGTTCCGGGAAACAAATTTCCGGGAAAACGAGAAAATTTCAATTCCCAGAAAAAACCCCGTTTTTCCGGACGTATGTCCAGCAAATTAAAACTATTTCCGGGATATTTTATGCCAGAAAAACCCCCATTTGCCGCACGTTAATGAATGAAAATGAAACTACTGTGTGCAGACGCATACTGAACGAAAATGGCAGTGGTTGCCTACCGATTCCCGGAAGAGACGCTGCGGAATAGGCGAATTTCAGTATCTGCGCAGCGTCACTTTCGGGAATTCTTTTAAACGTCCGGAACTTCTGCCGGACTTTTTTCCAGGAAATGCCAAAGTTTTCCGGTATTCTGGCTTGGTTTCAGTTTCCCGGAACGTTCCGGTAATACCCCGGAAAAGTGAAAAAAGTCCGGGAAAATGAGAAGTCCGGGAAACCGGGTTCCGGGAAAACGGGGTTCCACTGTACCAGGCAGCAAGCTAACTTAAGAGAGTTGACTGCTTACCCATCTTCTACAGCAAATTTCAGAAGTTTGTTAAGAGCAAGGGTTAAAAAAATTAAAATGACTCAAAAAAAATAAGAAAAATATTCAAAATGGACAGAGCATAATGACATTCCATCACTCAACTACCTAGTCTATTAGGGAATTTTTTACTTTAACTTAGCTGAGCCAGTCTATTTTCTTATTTATTGTCCGATTGTTATGAAACTCGCAAACTACAGTGGAGCCCCGTTTTCCCGGACAGCACGGGGGAGGCCGTTCCGGGAAACTGAAATTTCCGGGAAAACGATAAAAATTTCAATTCCCGGAAAAACCCCTTTTTTCCGGACGTATGTCCAGCAAATTGAAACTATAAAATTAAGATGAAGTCGACATGAACTAATATAAAACTTTGACGTTTCGGAAGCATCCTTCCATTTTCAAAAATCTAATAAAACCTTCTAAGGATATATACCTAACAACA
>LQNS02278083.1:3004626-3021108 GCA_001587735.2 Parhyale hawaiensis | reverse complement strand
CCTGAAGAGGCATATGAGGCGTCCAGAGTCAGAGGGGCGAACCGACCAAAACAAAAAGTGGGAGAAAAACGCGGAGTTGGTCGGCCGGCCAGACGCGAAAAAGTAACCCAAACTAAACCTTCTATTACTCCTCTATAAGATCGCTTTTTGTGTTGTAACTTGTATACACATAGAGAGGAGGGTTAGGCCCTTCGTGATCCGTAGCTAACTCCAAACTGATAAAGATGGTCGGTTCGCCCCTCTGACTCTGGACGCCTCATCTAAAAGAAGGTGCATCATACACATAGTTCATGTTGACAAAAGCAACTCACAATAAAATACCAGCACCGTGCTGCTCTGACAAAGATATCACCACAGAGCAGGCAAGTTCCATTACAGACATTGAAAAATCTCCTGCAGAAGCTTCAATCTTAACAAGACCCCCTGTGTCAATAGTAAGACCCGCTTCAGTTGCATCCAAGTCCAACCCAATTAAATAATATCATGACAAGCTTTCACTTTTCCACTTCAAAGCAACCAACAGCAGAACAAACAGATCACAATATAAAAAATGACGAATATTTGAGTAGCTTCCTGTATAGAAGCGAATACCGTACGTAACACGATAAATATACATATAAGTGAGATTTTTCGATAAAATGTACCAGATAAATTTTCACACTATATTATACGAATAAATTGAATGAACCTAATCGATATACGAAAAAGGCTAACTAAAGCTTTAACGATAACACTCTGACTTGAATATATCAGATAAGAAAAATGTTGATGATTCAAAGAGACTCATCAAGTTTTGAAACTACTGCAGGCACGCCATAACTGAGCACATACATTATGCGATACTGTTATTAAATAATACAATAGGCCGATATTTATGGCAACGCGTCCTAGAATTGTTATATGAGCCCTAAATGTGTGGAGCTGACGATTACGCCACGTATTTATACTCGTCGTGATTGCTGTTTGAGCGCTCGATGTATTGCTTGTCGAGCAACAGCTCGATGCACTTCTTGATCATGGGCACCTGCGGCGCGAAGCGCCCCTTGGACTGAGCAATGACCTGGAAGACAAATTAGTACATAAAGATAAGACCGTGCTACACTAATCGTATGAAATTTTGCTGATAAGAGAATAACGCGGAGCCATACAGACGTAGCACAATTCTCCCTGTCCTTTATAACTGATTCTTTAATAGAATAAAACCACACTAATAATGTTATAATATATGGAACAGCTTAAACCTACGTTTCCATTACAATGTTGATCGAACAGAAGGAGAAACAAGGGATATAGGGCATGCAGATACAAACGGGGAAGTCATACACGAAGGTGTTCCTTCCAAGCAGGATCAACGCGTATTGGAATAGAAAGTCGGGAAAGAAGAGAATAGAACAAAGTAAGATCCGTAGGAGTATGAAATCGGAAGGAAGCAAAATGGGACGTAACACAACTGTCCCAAAGGCTAGGCTAATTGTTAAGGTAACCAACAGGAACGCGAGATGCGCTCCTCCCCATAACGTAGGATGGGCGAACCTAATATACTTGATGATAGATAAAAATTCATGATATTTCCATGATGGAAAGACAAAATTCCAGAATGAAAATGAATTACGTATGTCCAGCCCAGACGGGAGTAATTACAGTACCGAACGTTAATCTTCTGAAAGGTGCACTCGCAAAAACTTGTGCTTAATAGGAATACATGAAAGTATCACAAACGCATAAAATAGCTTCCTTTCCAACCCCTTATAGGAATTCAGTCCTCACTGTAGGTAAGGCTCAAAAGTCAAACTAGACAATTAGGACGGTTGTATTGAGAGCCTTCCCCTATGCCTGTGTGAACTTGACATTACAGTTTTTTGTTGAAATTTGCTTCTCCTCTTTGCTTACAAAAAAACAATGTTACAGGCAAGACAATTTTTTCTATCCCTCTATATGTATAAAGACTTCTACTACCAATAGGCATGACAGTGATGGTGATGTAAAAAAAAATTGTGAAACACTGTAGAGAAACCAAGAAAGGCATATATATTATAAACTAGTGAAGTGTTTATTCGTATAACTTAAAATAAAGAAAAAGATAGTGCCTAGGCAAGAATGACACACACGACTCGTTGCTTACTCTGTGCAGTGGTCTTCTTAACATTGCAGTGGGTTAAATTTATGGTGAAAAGTTGATACTGTGTGAAAATTTGGGTAGATTAAGTTATGTTATAGTTAGGAAGTTTAAGCCTCCGTTTCCGAGCAGAACGATATCACAGAGGAAAGAGCAAGGGACATATAGTATGCCATGAGAAACTGGGAACCCATGCACGNCCCATGCACGAAGGTATTCCCACCACACAGGATCAACGCGCATGGGAACAGCAAGTTGGGAAAGAAGAGGAAGAACAGAAAAAAGCATGAGCAAGTAGGAGTATGAAATCGGGAAGGAAGCAAAGTGGGCACGGAAGAGAAACAAGGTAAGATTCAATGGTCATTATACTAGGATCCCTATGTTAGGAATTGAGGATGAAGCTGAAGCAGCCAATATGCTTTGACAATGCTAATCTCATTGGAATCATAATTATCTCCATTGTAATTTATCAAAGCAAATATTATACCTGTAGGTAAAACATACAATCAGTAACTAAATCTCACTACAAAAGAAATCACTCTGAAGGCAATGTGTACAATAGTACTTCAGTTTCTACACCGTAATGTTAACTTTGGCCACGTTATGGTATAAAAATAAACAGCTCTTGAGGCAGAAAGTGCTACTCCCTTTAGGCTATTCAGTGTACCACAACCACATAAGTACGTACACTAAAGAGACACCATAGCCAAATACCTATATTATCTGTGTTTGGACATGAAATAATGTTTGTCTCTTTGGATAGTCAAATTCCCTGACTTTTCCAGTAATTCTATAACTTTTCCATAATTTGAGCCACTATATTCATTTTCCCCAATTTTTCACAAATTTCCAGGCATGGCTGGGAAAACCCTGCATATGTCCCTTGAGGAGGCATAAAACCACAATACGAAGTAGCAAGCAGTAGGAGTAAAGGACTCATTGTTAGCAA
Organism: Parhyale hawaiensis; assembly: GCA_001587735.2. Classification (NCBI taxonomy): domain Eukaryota; kingdom Metazoa; phylum Arthropoda; class Malacostraca; order Amphipoda; family Hyalidae; genus Parhyale; species Parhyale hawaiensis. The sequence continues at coordinate 3,018,043 of LQNS02278083.1, read as the reverse complement.
AGATGTTACCTCCTGCATAAGGTCGGTGTGACGAGCAACCTTACGGGTCTTCATGATGCGGACAATGGCTGCTTGTATGTACATCTTACGGTCCTCCTCCACGGATGAGTGCGCTGCAGCCACCTGCACGGGATAGTTGGGGCTGCATCGTCATTTCAATCCACTTTTTTGCACTGACTAAGAAAATTATGTTAACAGGTCATTCAAGCAATGGATGTGACCACTGTACACCAATCGTTAGTACCGCTTTACAATTTATACATTGAATATTGAAGTTTTAACCTCCGTCGCTTACAACGGATATTATCATCAGAAGAAACAAGCATATAGTAGGTTGGGTAACTAGCGCCGCGACGGAAACACAATACGGTATCAAGATATTCTGACCTCCTACACTGTCACTGGCTCAGCATAGTGCCGAGTATATATACTTCATCACAATCATAAATCTGAAGGCCCCTCACGCTCACAGATATGTCTGCAGACAAGTCAGAACGGGCGCTGAATTCGTGAGTTTGTACGCTCATTTCAGGTTTGCGCAGACTGTTTGAGGCAGATGAGGTATGCCTGAAAACTTTGTAGCGACCCGCTTCAAACCTGGACACCACTTCAGTGCCAAGCCAGCTTCCGTGGGTGGTGTATGCTTGTACTCTGCCTCTCCCCTCGCATTCCAAGCTGTATCACTATGGAAGCCTAACTCTTTTCGACTGAATTTTTAACGCTTTATAAAGAACTAACATCTCTTCGGAAAGTAAAATCAAAAGAGTACTGTGATAAATATACGATAGCCGTAGATTACGAAACACTATTGAAGAAACTACAAGAAAAAACAGCTTGAATCTACGAAAGATATATTAGTTCTAAAAACTGAATAATATGAGAACAGCATTTAGGCGGGAGTTTAGCAAATCAGAGAAATCTCGTAAGACGGGTGTGGCACAGAAGTCTGCTTACCCAATTTATAGTATTTTCCATGATTAATTTTCAGAAAAGATCAAGAAACGAAAAGCACTTCTGTGCCAATTCTGGATGAGTTTGCATATTTCTCATGAAGAGGTGAGTTTATACGTCTATATGTTGTAGGTAGTCTATTAATATTATTTATATAAAATTTTATTAACGATATACCGAAAGATATACTAATGCAGTGAAATTGTTCTTGTCAAGGATTAATAGAACAGCAAATTATAAATCAGTTTTTAGGAACCATTTCCTAACCCATTCTGAGCGACTTTTTACAACGCTTTTTTTTTTTAATTCATTGCAAGTAGCTATAGAAAAACCCGTCAACTGTAATAACTCGGCGTCTGAAGCCGCCATTCTTGTGCGTGCTCTCAACCTGGGTGCTATGGGCATACTGAAGTGTGTGCCAGTCTTCGTTAAGTTTGAAGCGTGTTGTTTGTATCGTGCGCGGGGCCTTGAGGCTGTCAAACCAAACCTGTTCAGAAATGTCTGTACGTGCGAGGGGGCCTTAACGTCTATCCGGGGTCATTCGCCCTATCAATTTCACATTTCTGCCAGTAAAATGTGATTGCGCGGCACCCGCGCTGCTCCATCATCTGTCTCACCAAACCTTGGAATTTACAGCTCCTCGGTCCGGCAATCTCTTCATCATTATCACAGTAAAATTTCAAGGATTTCCACTACCACTGAATCTGTGTCTTCTCTCAGAGGGTATGGGAAACAATTCCTTCGGATTTCTGTATGGCAGTGGCAGTGAGCCAAGAAATGGAACTAGCCTAACACTACAGCCCGTCCAACGCGACCTCAAGGGAATAAAAATTCCAAGGCCAAACGGCTCCGGTATAGTAGGGGGCCTATTCAAAGTATGCCTCTAGTTAGTTTAAGAACAGACGCCTTACCCTTCCCCAAAAAACCACACGTACCTAAAGACCGCTCTCTTTAGGCCGTACTGTCGCAAAACTCGAACTAATTTCGGGTAAGTTGGAAAAGATTCTTTCATAACTTCGGGTAGGTTAGGTGAGGGTAGGTCTGGTTTGTCTAAACTCCAATTATTTCAATTTCGGTCACGTTGAAATTGGGCTCAGTTAATGGTTAGGTTACGACAGGCTTGGTCGAACTATAATAGGTTCCTAACCTAAAGTATACGCGCATTTATCATGCCTGAATCTCAAGTACGCAATATATATACTAGACAGGTATAGGCTCAACCCCACTAATTGCTGACCAAAGTAATTTGCGCATGTTCCGGACTTACCTCCTGTTGTTGCTGTTCCTTAACAGGAGCCATAGCGATTTTGAACTTGGTGCGCTTGTTCGAGTACTTTAGGTTAAGCCTAATGACGGAGTCTTCAGTGAGGTTCTGCGGGAGTAAACGCAACGAAGTCAGCACGTTAATTCAACTGACATGATAGCTATTGCCTGCACTCTCGAATGGAACGACTGGAATGCACAAAAGAACTAAGTATGTTGTAGAAATATTGGAAGCCAAAGGAGAACACAAATACAATCACATAAGTTTGAGTAAACCCTTGACTGTTGGCCAAGTGGAATTGACGGTCCATGTTCAAATATGTAGAGTTATTCCCTAAAACGCTGACCATTTATTCACAAACTAAATGTCAACCTAATAGTAACATCGTGGAGAAAATGTTTAGGAACGGCCCAGAGATTACAGTTTATAAAGAATAATGATGGGCTATATTGCTTCAAGAGGCAAAACATGGCCCCCTATAAATCACCTTGCTCTCGCAAGTCAGCAGCGAGCTATCCAGCAGCGGCTGGACGAACTTGCCGAGCCCATCGGAGGACAGCTTTGTGGCAGCGATGATCTCCCCCAGCTTCATACTGTCGGTCTGCAGGTGCAAGAACAGTTAAATAATAATAATAGCAATAGTATACGTAATCACCAGAGAGCCTCAAACGTATACAATGAAATAGAAATGAAGTGCTAATGATTCCTGGACACAAGAGCTATGTCACTTGAGACGCAGTATGCGGCGAAACAGAAAAGCACTAAAACAGTAACTCCGTGCGGCAATAATAGAGTATTTAATGCTCGTACTGTCTACAGTGGTGAAAATAGAGCAACCCTCACACATTAGCCACAAGTTATGGTGCAACAGAACAGGCCTAATTTTACTACGACTCCTAGGATTTATAATAAAAAAAAACAAGGCACTTCCAGCACAAGCTTCGTTAGAACAGAAACCAGCGAAATAACTAATGCCTCCTGGCAGTAAGAGCAATGCAACACAGCACTGAATGTGCAGATGTGGCCAAACAAGTAAAACACAAGCAAGATAATAGCTAACCAGAAGGAATAATTAGACGTTTTCAACGTGAAGAACAGACACTCACCTTCTGGAAAAGAAGCATCACGACCACGTGATAGGACAACATAGTGACGATGTAGGTACGGGATGAGAATGAACACTTGAGCTCGCCTGCACAGAACCAAACTTAGTAAGCACACATATTATTATTAAGTTCCTTTCTTGTTTCAGCCTCCCTACCCATGGCGTGCTCTGCGATCCAAAGAGAGCAAGACCAAAACAAAGAGACTGCAAAACAAACTAAAGACTCAGGCACGAAAAAGAAGAGGAAACAGGCGGAAGAGTAGCGAACACACTCAACATCTTGGTATTAACTGCTGATTGCGAAATATAAGCAACAAGTATATACTTGGTCTACACAAAGGAACTGGATCACTGGGAGAATCGTTATTTTTAAAATTACTGAAATAAGATTCTCAACTTGAGCCTAAGAACAAGAAACCGCCACCTCACAAGAGATGAAAAAACTGAAATGGCATCAGTTCATTTGGTTACCCGAACACAAGGAGTAAAGCTCCACACGCAGCTCACCTTGGGATAGATGATGTAACCACGTCAATTTTCTGCCGCTGAAACTCGAATGGTAGAATTTTTCGAACTGAAACAAATAAACGAGGAGTGTTATTAGTGCGATAAGACTGGTTGTTGTGCAGCAGACTTGACAAAACTGGTGGCTTGCCCGTTGGACGGATGCAGGCTAACAACTGATGTACGATCCACATGAACTTGAGAGCAGGTCGAGTGAATAGGTGGTCCCAAAATGATTAGTTTTGAGAACAGTTTTTCTACATTGTTTTGAGAACGAGTGACAAGAATTTCGAGCTAAAGTGCACTTTTAAGTTTTGTTGCAGACTCGGGAACAGTACGATTGAAGTTCTTCATAAACTTCCACAGGCCTACAGATACAGTGTTAATCAAGAGTCAAAGTTGGTCTAAAGTATTCTAGGAAAGTCGAAACTCAATTGAAAATGAGGACCGCAGTGGTAGACATGCAACTGCTAGAACTGATGACCATAAAATAAAATCCGTTTTTTTTTGTGCGTTCAGATCGGGGAATCACTGACAGAATCAACGGGTAAGAGTTCAATTAAAATCATATTGTCTTAAATGAGTCCGGTATGAGGAGTGTGTGCGTAAAAATGGTTTAAAACAATTTTGCAGAATCAAAAGGACAACAGGAAAGAAACGAGTTTTGACTTTTTGGGACGGGTTGAGAGTGACCCTCACTTCTTACAATTCTCCGTCACTGAAAGAAACTGCCACAAAACGACAAACAAATGATAATCCGAATCAGCAAACATGTAAGCAATGCACTTCCATACTACAGGTATAAGTACCTACCAGAGTACCCTGTAGTGTCAGAGATAGCATGGGATTCCAGTCTCTATAAGTTCAGTTCCTTCAAACTACAAGAACTTACAATATTTGGTGTGGTCAGTGTTCGCCAAGATATACGTACTATGAAGACCGACACGGTTATGCCGCATCTCTCTGTTCAAAATACTACAGTAAACAGAATAATTTTGGGTAAAGCAATCTCATAGTACTGCTACTAACAGCACTTAGGTACTTAAAACTGCCAGCCAACCACAAAATTACCAGACGAGTTTCAAAGCCTACTAAACATGCTGGGTGTGCTTTGTGTGTAACACTTCCCCACCCCCGAGAAAGTCGGCCACGGGCGAGAAGGCTTCATTGTGCATAGCTATCGACCCTCAGTAGGTATACAAAGTGCTAGGCCACCTACTGTGTAATGGAAACAATTAGATTGGTTAACGAAACCAAGCCTAGTTACAGGCAGGCCGATAACCATGATAGTCCCAAGACAATTCCGCCCCTTATTAATAAATTTTCCCGTCATATCAGATACGAAGACTATATAACAGCGATACATTTTTAAGGAGTATTATTATTATCTTCAGGGTTTTCCCGCCGTATTCGATACGAGGACGATATAATAGCGATCTATTCATTCGCTAATAAGGGCGTTAGTATTCAAGGTATAGTCAAAGTGTTATATACATATAGTTGTAAGATAGAACAGTGTCTTTCGATAAAGTGACAAGAGTCGGTTGGTTCTTATGATTGGTTTGAGGTCTTCAGTTATTTAAAGATAGTACAATAAGTCAATGCTGGAGACGAAGGAATATAAGGGGCCTTGGTAGGCCGTTAGATTATCAGAGAAGTCCTTGATATTGTCAGCATGAGCGCGGAAGTACTGTTGACGTTGGTCGTCGAATTCAGGGCAAGCTACTAGCATGTGTTTGATAGTAAGGGGAACATTACAACGTGGGCAATCTAGTTGGGAATCGTCATTCATCATACAGGTTATGCTTGGGTTAAGTGGGAGTGACCCACCCGCAGTCGCGCCAGACAGACTTCACATCGTCTGTTGGTACTTTGGGCACTATGAGAAGTAAATATCGATAGTTCAATTTCTTTTAGTTTATTTTCATGATCCTTGGTAGTCCATTCCGATTCCCGAGCCTCTGGAACTAGTTTCTTGTATTACCACTTGTAGTCACTACGTGGGATTAGTATGGGATTTAGGAGCTCGTTGAGAGCAGTTTTTTTACAGCTTGGTCAGCTAGTTTCTTTTCCCGGAACTCCACAATGACTGGGAACCCAGCAGAAAAAAAATTTCTAAGGGCTGGTTGTGATCCGTCTTTGGATCTGGATAACAAGTGGGTGAGTTGGGCTATACTGGGTGATGCTCTGTATTGCATTATAAATTGCATACAGCTCAGCTGTATAGGAGGAAGCTACGCTTTGTATACGGCAAGCGTGCTGATGCAATGCATGAACATATGCATATGACACTGCGTCATTAGATTTAGAGCAGTCAGAATAAATGTTTGCGAGATACTGGTGGGATCTCGCGTGATCATGGTAAAGGTTCTTGATGTCTTGGGAGGCCAAGTCCCTTTTTCAGGTATTAATAGGTTTCTCCCATACGGCTATATGTGGAATGAGCCAAGGGAGTTCCGGGTTTGTGGATTCCGGAAGAGAAGTTCCGGTACTTTATTTAAATTATTTTGTATTGTTATTATTCGTGGATAGAATCCTCGAGATCTTGAGGTATTTTCAGTGATAAGATCATCATTGTTTTTAACAGTTTTGCATCGCTGGGGTGACTGAAATTCACCCGCAGTCTCGCATAGTAGTTTAAGCATTTTATTTGTCGGGCGTATTTGAGGGGAAGCATTCCTGTTTCAGCATGTAGGCTTCGTTTAGGGGTAGTTGTGAACAGACCAGTAGATATCCTCAATCCAAGATGTTGTACTGGATCCAGTAGCTTAAGGGTTGTTTTGGATGCGGAAGAATATGCTTCTGCACCGCAATCGAGCTGAGGTTTAATCAGCATAATGTTAAGTCGGAGAAGGGAGCAAAAGTCTGCGCCCCAGTCCGTTGATGTTAAATGCTTCAAGATATCCAAAGTCTTTATGTATTTCTTCTTCAGGTTGGTTAGACGTGGTAACCAAGTTAATGATTTGTCTATTTTAAGCCCTAGATATTTATATTGTTCTATATTCAACATTGCGTCATTGTTGTATGTTAGGCTGTGGGATGTCTTTGGGCATCTGGGAATTCTACATACATGAAGGTTAGCCGTTTTATTGAGATTAAAAACAAAGCCAGTTTGAGCGCTCCTAAGAGCGATCGCATCCAGGGCTTTTTTAAATTTTAATTGCCGTTCAGCCGCTCGTGTATGGCTGCTCGAATAGTAGACGGTAAAGTCGTCAACGTAAAGTGAGCATTTAACTGTTGAGGGCAAGGAATCAGCTATGTGATTTAGAGCGTTTAGAAAGCAACAGAACGCTTCCTTGGGGGACTCCCTCAGAGAGGGGTACCGCTTTGGAGAGCGCCGGTCCCACTCTAACTCGAATGGTCCGTTCCGAGAGGAAGTTCTCAATAAAGGCTGGCATGAGTCACCTCAGTCCGTATGATTGGAGTGAGCAAAGGACTCCGTATCGACAGGCAGTATCGTAGGCCTTAGAAATGTCAAAGAATATGATGATCGTGTGCTGCTTATCTTTAATAGCCTCTTGTATATCTTTTACATTTTTAAAGAAAGGTATGAAGTGTGAGATAACTATTTCAAGGTACGGCAGTAAAAGAGTTTTGCAAGAGGGTTTTAATTAGATTGTAAAATATTATAGTGTTGGAGAGGTTTTGCCAAAGTTAGAGTGAGTCGAAGAGGTGGATGGCGTAGAAGAAACGTTGAAGAGGTGCTTGATAGTTTGCAATTTCTCCACGCAAGATATCAGAGAGTACGTTAGGTCGGCGGTCTACAACAGACGGCCGCCGAGCATCATGGTCCGGGACACTCGAGCAATATATGCTTGATGGAGAGAGGCACCACGCAATTGTTACAGTAAGGTAGAGCTCTGCGTTCCGAAATATATGAGTGAGTCAATCGAGTGAGGCCGACACGAAGTCGTGCTAATATTATTGCCGACTGTCTATTCGAGCAACAGGAATTTGGAAAAGACCAAGGGAATTCTTTGATTTCTCTAAGATTGTTTTCAGTGAGGGAGCGCCACCGTAGCTTACCATTCCGTTCCCACTAGTTTTTTGCAGTACCATTTGTAGTTCGTTCATCGTGGAGAGCAGACTTAGCTACTTACTCGGCACATTCATTACCAGTTATACCGACATGGCTGGGTACCCAGCATGAAGTAATGGTTTTAGTGCTGTTTGCGATACGGCATTGTATCATGGTTATCAATGCATATACCGGATCATAGTGAGCAATGACTGCAATTGAGCTCTTCCGAGTCGGTAACGATGACAGGTGATGTGTGGGGTAAGGTTTCAGCATACCTAATTCAGAGAATCGTAGATTGCATATAATTCTGAGGTATAACAAGAAGAAAGGCTACAAATATGGCGAGAGTCATTGTAAGGGCCGTGAGTAAAGGAGTACGGTATGCGACTACTTCGTTACTCTTAGAACCGTCGGTCTAAATGTATGCTAGATCTTGGTGCGTCCTCCCGCCCCTAACAATTTCAAACAAACTTACATATTGTAGAGGTTTCTCCAGCTCTTGTGGTAGTGCCATAGAGAAGCCCACGCTCGTGGCACCGAGGGGCCATGCGCCCGCCTGCAGCAAAGGAAGGGGAGAATGAGAACACAGTACTGACGAACGTACTCCGGTAGCTATTGAAGGTGCGTAATAGTAGTAGTAGTAGTAGTACAAGTTTTACTAGCGCTTCGGTGGCACACTGCCTGTACCGTGCCGAACTATTCCTGTGTTTAACCACAGGCTCGTGCGCCGCTAGGGCGCGAAGTACTGTACGTCTCATTTTATATTTAAAGGAAGTATTTAGGAGGGGACTAATATTAATTTTACATGAAGTATATGTACTAAACAAAAAAAGGATAATGTCATAGTTGGTGGTGGTATCTATCGTGATGAGGCGACAAGGTGACAGAGCTACAGTGCAACTCAACACTAACATCGAAAATATAGGCAACGATTACAATATGTGGTTACCAAAGCCAAGAGAAGGCATACCTACATACATTTGACAACTATTCCGTATGGATAGATATTGTAATCATTACAGACGCATAAACTCATTACTGTCATCTTGAGTCGTTTAAACCTGTTCCTAGGTAGGTATATAATTATTATTATTATATTGTGGGTTTTCCCGCCGTATTAGATGCAAAGTTTATATAACAGCGATCTAACTTTGTATGATAGTTTAGAAGTTGAGTCGAACTCAAATGAGTTCTATTAGAACACTCTTGGCCAGGTGCACCATGTCTGGCGGGAAATAAGGCGCGAGCATCTCCAACTCTACACGGCTCGGTCGAACGAAATCGCTCAGCCGTGCGGCGCAGAGAAGGAGACGAAAAACGAAAAGAGAAGAAGACAGAAGAGAGCGAACACTCGTGCGGGAGGTCCCTTCCGTGCCCCCCCCCCCACACGGGAGCAGATAGGAGTCCCATGGGATGGGTCGCTTACCACCATTCGCCGGCCCACCTCGCGGAACAGAAGGGGAAATATAGAGAACCTACCTAACTCTACAAAACTAACCTTTTCAGCAGGAACTACGGCCAGATGCTACATCCCCTGCGGAGATGGCACTCGGGACCCTTGGGTGCGTGATGCCGAAGCATATTGATAGATAAAAAAGATTTCACAAAGGAAGAAAATTTGGACATACAGTATATCGATAGAAACGTGGAACCCAAGCACGAGGGTGTTCCAACACAGAATCAACGTGCAAAGGAACAGCAACTTAGGAAAGAAAAGGAAGAACAGAGAAAAGCAAAATCAGTAGGAGTAAGAAAGCGGAAGGAAGAAAACTGGGAACGAGGGAAAGACGTCCCGAAGGCCTAGCTAAGGCAAACTAGTGTCTCCAAAGGATCGCTGCTCCCCATAACATAGGACAGGCACCCTCAGTACATAATACAGCTAATAACATAGGATGGGCGACCTAACTAACCTAACCCTATGGCATGCATAGGCCTAAATTCATGGCACCGAACTGATATTATGAGTACTAAAGCTCAACGACAATATTGGCCATGAAATTATCTCTATTAGCTATTTCTCAGAGCATCATGCAGCTATATAATCGAAAGAAATCGACTATGCACCCTGAGAGTGCCTGGCTGCCTAGGCTGAACTAGTAGTAGTGTTTCAAGTTTGCTCTAGGCTGAATTAAGGTATAGCTACATCAGTAGCGCACACTGCGTTAAATATAGATGGCAGTAAAACAGAGTACTAATAACATAAAGCACCGAAGGCAGGTAAACGTTGCACAGACCTGTAGAATATTGACAGTGAAATTGGTGTCGAGGGAGAGATTGTGGGTCTTGAGGTACTCGGTGAACTTCTGGTTGTGACCTTCACTGACGGCCATGTCGGTGAACATCCTGTGCAATTTGCTGGTGAACTCGTAGCCGCAGGCCGTCTAGAGAATACACGATGTACATTTAGTTACGAAGATACGAAAATCATTTGCCGTAAGCATTGCACCACCAATAATAGCCAAAGGGTTTCACTGATTATCTTTAAAACTGTCGAGGATTACAACACTGCTCAAGCAGGGCAACTAGTCACACTAGTCTCTGGTTTGTATACACAGAAGTTTACTTGCCTTGAGCTTGTTGATCATAGACTCTTCCAGATCCATGGACATGCTCTGTTGGTGGATAAGTCTCCTGGCCAAATGCCTCGAGTAGAACTTCTGGAAGACATCCTTGTCCTCGACGTATTTGAAGATCACAATGCAATTCGAAAGCTTGTCATCTATTTCGCTCTCAACAAGTCCTTTGGTCGACTTCTTCAGCAGAGTGTCGCAGTACCTGACAGGCACAAAGCTTNCCAAATGCCGCGAGTAGAACTTCTGGAAGACATCCTTGTCCTCGACGTATTTGAAGATCACAATGCAATTCGAAAGCTTGTCATCTATTTCGCTCTCAACAAGTCCTTTGGTCGACTTCTTCAGCAGAGTGTCACAGTACCTGACAGGCACAAAGCTTAATCTCCAAACCTCACAAAAGATCTCAACAAGGTAAAAAAAAGTTAGTCGTAAGAACAAAGCTCTCCATACATCACTGTAGTCTTTAGAGAAGTCGTCAGTAACCCAGTCAATAAATGAGTAATGCTATTGTAGGCACCATATCATATAAGAGCAAAATTGTTAAGAATGCTATGCGTAGAGACATATAGCTAAGGTCAGGTCAGATAGTGCTGACACAAGTCTCGCGAGCGCCGATGTATTCTTTACTGTAATTCACGAAGGAGACTAGCAATCTCAGAATTTTTTTTTATCAGCAAGTCAACATGTAATACCAACGGATTATTATTATTACATTGGTATTGTCCCGCTATTTCTGAAACTAAGACAATCAATAGCGATGTAAGATAATTTACTCGGCTTACAGCCCGAACCACAGCGTTGTGCTCAGGCGGCAAGAGATATACGAAAAGAGATAAAGACAAGAAAGAAACGCCCGAGTGGACGGTCCCCACCGTGTCCTCCGCAAGGGCAGAGGTAAGAGCCCCACAGAAAAAGTCGGTCACCTCGATCGGCGGCCCACATCACGGGACAGAAAGGAAATATAGAGAACCTACCTAACTCTATAAAACTAACCTTCTCAGCAGGAACTGCAGCCAGATGCCACATCTCCTGCGGAAAAGGCACTCGGGACCCTTAGACGTGTGATGCCCAAATATATTGTGGCAGGGAAAGGGTCCACCAGAATATACCCCTGAGGGCTATCGGCAACCCACCTCACGGAGCAGAGGAAGAGACACAAAGGTCCCTCCTAATTTAAAAATTAGCTTATCAACAGAGAATGCGCCAGATACAACGACCCTTGCGGCAAGGCACCCAAGTTAACCCATTTGGCGCGCGAGGACAGGAGATATTCTTACAAGGATAAAGTCTATTGGAATATCCCCTCGCGTAAATCCTAACAAAATCAAGCAACCAAATTTTGAATAAATAAAAACTCACTTGGCAATTATTTCAGGGCTTCTAGGAGGACTTCGATGCCCCTTCGCATTGACAACAGCCTCGAACGCTCTGTGCAGCGCCTCCTGGAACTGCTGGTCTCGACTGAACACTTCATTGACAAGAGCTGTGTACTTCTCGTGCACGGACAGCAGGTTCTCTACATACAGCGTCGCCAGCTGAAAAAACACCACGAAACAAAGTCAACTGATGCGTTCGAATTTTGCAAAAAAATCCGTTTGACTACATAGGCTATATAAGAATGAAACTCGGGCGCCCTACTCTGGCAGGTCATGGGATAAAGCAACCCCATAGAATTTTTTCAGAGAAACATTATTTAGAAATATGAAACTCCCATGGCTATCCCCACAATATTTCCAGCCAGTAAGAGGCAATATAAAGGCAAAAGAATTTATACATTTACATTTTCTCCAGAAAGCTGATGGACGGCTTGATCGCCCTGCTCCCTGATGTGGCTCTGTACGTGCGACACAAGAGGCTTGAGTGCGTCCTTCACAGGCTTCAGCAGTTGGTACATGTTAGCCAGATCCTCTGCCTTCTCGCCGGCCACCATTTTTGCACACTCCTGCTGCAGCGCCGTCAGATGCTTCTCTACAAGCTCCTTATGAACGCACTTCTCTAGTTTCTGGTGGCAGCTGATAAAATGGCAAGCATAAATTAGATGTGTCACAGAGTACAGAAACATTGAGTAGCCACTTCACGGAAAAGGAAATATCGCTTCTCGCAAGTGAGGCTGACTGTACGGTACTGCGGACGTGTTTTTATAGGTATGTTGTGCCATGACTTTTCATGATTAGTTAGAATATTCAACTAAATTCTTTTACTTTCAGTAACGATTCGTAAACCTGTATATACTTCTAACACTTGTATACGTTGTAATTCACAAAAATATAAAGGCCTGAAGTGTAGTATCGTAAATCAACTGTTTATGACATCCATTGAGTATGGCAGTAGAGTAGAATGATTTCGCAAAAGTTAATAAAATAAACAGTCTCATAATGTAGAACAGAGGCTTCTCAGATTCGTGATATTCTCGATTTCTTATGAAATGCCAAATATACAGCTAACAGAGTTGTTAGTAAAACTTAGTTGGTTACAGGCAACGTGTTGTAGCCCTGGCAGCCATGAAATGATGAAGCACAGGCCGCCATGAAATGATGAAGCACAGGCCGCCATGAAATGATGAAACACTGGCCGCCGTAAAGTGATGTAGCATTGACAGCTGTGAAGCAATATAGCAGTAGCAGCCTTACAGTCATCTAGCGTTGGCAGCTCAGAAGTGATATAGCATTGGCAGCAGAGAAGTTATATTGCATGAGCAGCCAACATGTGATATAGCATTGGCAGCCCCGAAGTGATGTAGCATTAGCAGCTGTAAAATGACGTAATGTACGCCATCACGAAGTGATTTAACTCCGGCTACCAGGAACCATGAAGTGATTCAACTAAAACAACCATGAACTGATGTACCATAGTCATCCATTAAACCATATAATGTAGACAACCATGAAGTGATGTAACATAGGCAGCCACAAAATGTCGTAGTATACCTTGGCGGTAGGTAATGTGAAATGACATGGACAGCCACGAGGTGCAGCTTTGGATGGCTCCCGTAATGAAGG
>LQNS02278083.1:2926546-2963427 GCA_001587735.2 Parhyale hawaiensis | reverse complement strand
AAAGGACCGGACCTATCACGGGGAATGCATCTTTTACGTAGGCAATAGGTATGTTGTCATGACCCGTTGCCTTAGTGTTTTTGAGGGAATACAGAATATCCCGGAGGTTACCGTAATCCACCCCGCTATCAAGCTGCTGGTGCTGCCGCCGCGTGCAATCATGCGCACCACCGCACGTGTGTACCAAGAACAACCACAGCAATAATAATAATAATGCCATTTATTTCTCATCTGGAGACTGTGTCCAACAAGGTTAGGACACAGTATCCTGAGGTTTTCAACTGGCGGATTCGACGCCTCCACGAAGCTCACCTTTCACCAATAAAAGAAATCCTGAGTTAAGTGTGTCTTTCAACCCCTACTTAGCACAAGCACATGAGCCGTAATAAGTGACAGCAATTCGAACACTCCACTCTTTAGTTAATCTTAGTCAATGCAACCTCTCACTGGTGACTTTGATCCTAACAGGATCATTGAGAAAATCCCCGTTGGATATAGTCCCAAAGATCATATCTGGATCCCTCACCGAGGCGTTGTCAAAGAGGACCCGCTCACTATTACAAAGGTGCGACTCGTTTTCAACTGTTCATTGAAAACCAACGGCGCTCCCTCTCTGAACGATGCTGCTCATATAGGGCCAGACTTAATGTCAGACTTACTGGGACTGCTCAACTTATTCCGCACTAACAACAACGCTTTGTTAGCTGATATCGCCAAAGCATTCTTAATGGTCAAGCTAAAAAAATCACGAAGATAAGAGCAGATTCTTTTTCCTTGTGTACAAAGAAGGTAAGTTTGTCCCCTATTGATACAATACCATATTTGGGTTCGTGTCGTCCCCCTTCATTCTGAACCATTCTGCCAAATGCTCTGACCAGCGCATCGCTAAGATTCTCTCTCATCAGTTGTATGTGGATACCCTGTCCCACACCACTGATAGCTCTGAAGCGGCTGTTGAACTCTATCAGAGAGTAAAAACCGAGCTGCTTTCTGTAGGATCAAAATCCGCGGCTGGTCGTCAAACTCTAAAGAAATAGCTGACCAAATTCCCCCACAAGACCGTTGCCAGATGACGACTGTGAAAGTTTTAGGATACTTGTACGACTGTATCTCGGATCAGATGACTGTAAAAATCACCGCTTTGAACAGTGCGGCCAATACAAAAAGAACGGTGTTGTCCAGCACTTCTTCTATTTTTGACCCTCTGGGTGTCCTCAACCCTTTAACTTCGAATGGCATGCTAATGTTGCGTAACCTCTGTGAACTCAAAGTCACTTGGGACCAAAAACTCAGTCCTGAGCTTCAGTCAAAATGGAACGCTCTTTGTGTTGACTCCCAGAACCTCAGACCTTTCTTCTTTCCCATACAAGTTTTCTCTCCTGAGAAACCTGTCGCCTTGTACATATTTGGAGATGCTTCCCCTGAGGCCTACGGGTTCAAAGACTGGTATGGCGAAAATGGACCCCTACTCAATGCTGATAAAACACAGTGTATAATTTTAGGCACGCCCGACCAATGTGCAAGACTCAAGTCACTTTATCTAACTTTTAACACTACTATTATACGACCTGTTGAAGTAGTAAAGAACCTCGGAGTATGGTTTGACGAAAATCTCTCTTGAGACACTCATATCGAAAAATTATGTAGAACAATCAATGGTACCTTTATCTTCCTAAACAATATAAAGCATCTACTGGACGAAAAGGCTCGTCTCCTATTGATACAGTCGCTGATTCTCTCCCACTACAACTACTGTAGTCTAATTTTGGGGAAAACTTCTCAAAAGAATATTGCGCATTTGCAAAAATCGCTCAATTTTGCCGCAAAAATAGTACTGCCGGGCAACTTTCGGAAACGTGATCACCCAAGTCCTCTTCTCAAAAAACTGGAATGGCCTCAACTTTAACTATAATGAACAGACTTCCTTGTAAAACTTATTGGGCTTCATTCGAGGGTGACAAATAAATAAATTTTTGTCATAGTATTTCCATTGTTCTTTGATATATGAGTGTTTATTCATCATTAATACAAGGGGGGGAAATCGCTAAATGTCGGATCACTGCTGGACATTATTATTAGCCCTATATTGCCATCCAGTATTATTAACGTTACATATTTTTTCTTGCAACAGAAATTTGACTAATTTCCTCATACCTCTAGTAAAATAATGCATAAATAAAACTGTCAGTATGATTTCTTGGACGTTTTCATAAAACGTTCTGAAGAGTGACCCTTAATGTTGGCTCAATATTGCTTGATAATGTATAATTAAGTACCTTTTTTCCTTAGCGCATATTAGTAAGAAAGCACCGGTCCAGGATCGGTTGACAAGGCTCCACCATTCACACATTTCAACATTGTGTCAGCCTCTATCTAAGGTTATTTTGCTACGGGGAAAGGTGTGAACAACAACAAAAACACTAAAAAAAAATCTTTGCCTATTTCTGTGTCCCTAAGCAAATGAAAGAGGAAAACCTTGGTTCGGTTCACGTATGCTGTCTCAAGTTACTTCACATCTGTGCAGTTTTTTTCCGCCTGCATGAGTTGTCAGGCTATAGTATATGAGCGTTATACGTGAAGATGTACAAATGAGCACCTTTGAAGAAGTGTTTTGCACAAAATGAAATAAACACTTGAAAAGCTGTATTGCTCCAAACTCTGAGCATCGCCTAGCGATTTCCAAATGGAAAGAAACACACGCGAGTTTTAAGAGGGCAGGCTTTCGGAGCAGCTGCCGTGGACACCACTCAGGTAAAGGAGTAGTTCAGCCACTTCAAAGATGGACATTCATCAAGGAAGAATGAAACACTCACAGGCAGGCCTTGATTATCCCCGAACTGAGTCGTCATGGGCGTGTTGAAGCAAGGCCCTCTAGAACACAAGGCCTGAACAGGCCTTCTTTTGTATCGGGGGCCTTGATTGAAGACCGGGCAATGCAAGATCTTCTTATCACTACCAGCCAGAGAACTTCCAAGGAGTGGCAACGAAGACTGCAGCATTGTTATTGTTCCCATTCATTTCATGGAGGAGGAAGAGCTGAGCGTTAGAAGTTCAGCACTTACATGTCTCTACGGCACTCATCGATCAGTCTCTAAGGTCCCGTTGCATCCTACACGGATATTCTGTTGCACAAAAATTATACAAAATAGAGTGCTGAAGTTTTGAGTTTTGACAGCATTCTGTTCGAGAGGAAAATGCGACCTTGTTCAATTACTTTTCCCACTTATGTGGAGTTCGATATTAACTGACCACACCTGAAGGAGGGAGTGAGTTCCCCCTAAGCGCATTATGATCGCCTTATTTTGGAGAACTTTACCAGGCTATTTGTTTACGCACGCAAAATTAAATAGAATACTGTTTGGCCACACCTCGTATCCGTTCAGCAATAATCGCACCGGATGAGTTTGAAATAATGAAGCAAGACACACTGAATTTTTTAACTTTACCACAGTTTGAAAAAAGTACTAATTGTACTTCTTTTGCGAGTGCAGTAAAAAAATCATCGCTTTCACAATTATGACGTTTTTGTTTTCTGTTTTTTGTGTGTGTATGAAAATTGACATTTTTTTCTGAATTAGAGGTATTAGTTTTTCTACTCGTGCAGCATAAGCATTACAACACGTGTGTTATGCTAAGTTTTTGTTTGAGTGATCGCAAGTCAGAAAGTTGTTTGTTTGCAAAGCAGATCACAAGGCATGGGCAGAGCTTCAGCTCGACATCTTCCGCAAACTTTTTAACTCTGTGAACTTGTAGACAAATTTTATAAAGTTATCAACTATTCAAGGTACGACCACAGTTAGATCATAAGCTAATGCTTTATTTTACTCTGGTATAAATTAACCAAAAATTTCACCTCTAAAATTAATTTATTATTGCTTTAAGAATCCATCATAGGCTCTAAATTATATCAACGACCGCACTTATAATGTATTAAACAATATATATTAGTAATGTAGAATTTCTGTTAATGCTTTGCTTGTGAGCAATTTAGTCACATCTTCAATGACGAACGAAGACAGAAACTCTGTTATACAGGTTCTTAACTTAATTGAAAGTTGACAATACGTCAAAGCTTGCTGCAAATGTTTAAGATCTATATATGTTATATTCATACACGAAAAACACTTCATCTACTAGATAGCGCTTCTTTACAGCCTGAGGTATTATATCAGTCGATAGTGTTCCTACAGCGAAGTGCTGTGGCAGTCCAGCAGTGCACAGGTGGGTCCGCAACTTACCTGCCATCCAGTGCCCAGCAACCCTTGGGTAGGTTGGGTTGCAGTATTTAAGCGTCACGGCGTTTTCTCGATTCTTTACGTACCATTGCGACTGTGACACCGTCTTTGTTGAAGCAAGTTGAGTTTTGTGTTTGGGCCAAGGTAAGAAAGTGCTGATTAAGAATTTTAAGTGATAATATCAAGTTAAATTAGATGCTGCTCTTTTTTATTGGCTTAGGATCTTGCCGTTAATGATGGCACGAAATCAGAGACTGCGTGCTATTGATAATTGCCTCTCGGTGACGCATTGGCGATGAAAACGAAACGTCTTTTATGGTGCACTTGGTTATATTTATGTTTATCTTTATACCTGAGCTTTATATGCAAAATTATGTGAAGTTACAAATCACGACGGAGTTCTTTCTGATTGATATAAAGTCTAGTGGAAGAGTGTGGCTTGAATGCTCCAGATCTCGACGAGCCCTTGACCATACACTGGCGTCTGGGTGGTGCAAGAGAGTTGGTAATGGACAACGTAACCGAAAGAATTGTGATATACGTTCCATTTCTGTCCAATATTTCTGTTGAAAAGATTGAATTAGGTTAAAGACGATGACACTATCTCAGGATCACGGTTAAGGCTAAGATAATATCTAAAAAACAAATCTATTGATATTTGCATCTCACGCTAGGCTTATTCAACTTGAACAGCCTCCGAAGTCTTGCTAACTGTTGGTAGAAATCTATAGGATCGATAAGGCCAAATTTGAATAGATAGAGGGCGTTCTTAGACTGATTCGGCTTAGCTTTAATCTTGATATTAAGTTATCTATAGCACACTCTTCTGAAGGAAATGCTCTCACTAATATATGTTGATCAAAACCATATGCATGGCTCAGGAGCCAAACGTGACGATTTCATATTTTGGTGAGCTGTACACGGTTTACGCGAGAAGTTTAAATAACGCATTGCGTACACCAGTTCTATATCAACAAATTTGCTAAGTAGAAGTTATAAACAATGCTCCTCATACGAAAATGTTTTGCAGGATTGATTTCGAGGTCGTTAGAAAGGTAATCGGTTTGATAGTAAGCCCTGACAGTCGATCTAAATAACCGACGCCAGTCTTAATGACTAAAGCTCGGTCAAGTAACAGCTATGTCGATAGCTGATCTCAAGGGAACTATTTCAACCGGTTACACCTATTGCGGAGTTACTTATAGCGCTGAACGTGTGCTGATGTTATCAATGTACTTATGAGACTCAAGAGATGTTCACTATAAGCTCTGCAGAACTCTGTAACTGAAGTTATAGCGGAAATCGTGATGATGTAGAGATATTGAATTCATGTTCTTGATCTCCGTGGACTTAGCTTACGCACCGTCTCTAGTCGACTGCCTCGATGCGTGTTACTGAAAGTGTTGAACGTACCGTCGACCAATTCTTCTCAAGTCCGTGCTTGCAAAAACATTCCAATTCATTACCCTTTGCTCATATGCCTCACTAAATAATATATGTGAAACGAGAACAAGTTTTAGGCGTGCTATGGTAGGTAATATCCACTTTTCCAAGAAAAAAAGAATGCGTATAGTATACGTGCTGCATTTTTTTAATTAATAATATAATGACAGCATCTACCGATACCTTAGGGTAGAAACTATTTTAGTCGGTAGACATGCCACATTTTTCACGTTAGCCGTATCCGTACATACCAACACCAGCGACCGTATCTAAGATAGCATTCGATTGGGCAGCAAAATTAAGGCTTTGAGGCTTTAATTACCCTAATTTTCAGTCAGGTGCTCTAGCTTCGACTTGTTGATTCAAATTTCAGGCATTGACTCGCAATCACTGACGTTTGAGACTTTCATGAACTTAAACTTACTACGTAAAAGTAGCTTTTAGTCAGCTCAGCATACTGGTCCTGCATGCACTGGCGCCAAACTCGCCATTCTGTGTACGTTCATCACGGTGCGTGGGTTCAAGTAAGCTTTCATGTCGCGTCAAAACTACGAGAAACACTGCAATAAGCACTACCTAGCCTAACCTTACCTAACCTAATCTGCGATACAGCGAGCAGCACAGCACGCGAACTTGAACGCCGCCCGCCCGCACATTGATGCGCGCACACAGAATTGTCTCAAACGTACATAGCGCTTGGCGAGTTCGGCGCCAGTGCGTCCTGCATCTATATACCTGCAAATTGATTTAAAGTGACGAAACAAAAGTTTCTGTCTGCATTTCCGGATAAGTCGAGTCCATTGGGCTTGGCTTTGTCGACCCTATCAAACACAACCTAGCACGAGCGACTCAACATCAACAACAAGCGACCAGGTTCAAGGCTATGGCATGTAACGCATGTATTGTCTCCTTATTGCTGCAGATGCTGACGCTACTGGCAGGCATCCACCTGGTGGTGCTGGCGGCGAGTGCCGTAGGGGTGGAGGGCGCCATTGTAATCACTACTGGACCGGACCCCACAGGCAGGGCTGAGGTGGGTCGTCTTTGTTATTAATTATTCTTTTTCTTCAAGTAGCTCTTCTTTCTGCAAGCCTTCGTCCTAAACTGGTTGCTTAAGGATAATAAATATCATCTATAATTAATATAGATGACCTACAATAGATAGACCTACATTATATATGTATATAATACCTGGCTTTTATAAAGTTTGAACTGGCAAGGACTGGTTCAGTTAACGTTAGCTCAATTAGGTTATTATATAAACCAGTCATGCCTTGCATAACCTTTTGAAACTAGCTTATTTTAGCGTTAGCCGAACCTGTCCTTGCTTCACCTAACCTTACACGCAGGCTCGACTCCGAGTAAACGTATTAGTGTCCTCTTAAATCTTTCCAGCGTTATACATATATTTGCACCCTATAATAGTGCATAGTATGAACAAACTAAGGAGCTCTTCAGCTAGCCATCGGTCTTAATTTTATTAATAAAATATTGTGGAAGAGACGAGAAGCAGCCAGCAGTCCAGCACCGAGAACTATTTTGAGAGTTCTTCGGTCGTTTATCTCTTGTCCTCTTGCCGATCTAGTGCTGCTTCGTAAATTCTTGAAAGCTCTAAAGCAAAGATAGCCTCTTTTATTGCATTTTCTAACGTTTTATTTCGACTATTAAGTCAATCAGTCAAGAAAAGTATGTCTAATTTATTTTCTCTCAAATTTGCGGTTAGAGTGATAGGTCGTTTGATCGACTAACAAATAATATGTCTATACTTTTTTAAATTTTTTGTTCAAGTTATAGGTTTGAAGTATGGAATCCCAAACTAAGTCACCCGATCTGCAAAGGTATTCCTATTTGCTATTTTCGGAAGCTCCCTGTGAGTAATAGGTAGTTTGATAGAGTGAAGAGGCTTGTGTTTACATTTTCTGATTTTTTTGGTCAAGTAATAGGTCGCTCATTCAAGGAATAGACCACTCGCTCAAATAACGAATCCCAATATTTATACTTTTAAAGTTTTGTGTTCAAGTAATAGGTCTTTTTATGGCGTAAGGAATCCCTATATTTATATTTTTTTATATTTTACCTACGTTATAAGTTAGTGGTCCGATCAAGTAAAAATTATGGAAACCATTGTATAACTGCAATAAGATATACCAAAAATCACAATAGCAAGCTGAATTTTCTACAGAGAACTTCATTTACCAAAGCTAAGAACTATTCCACACTCCTTCGTCATGCTGTACTTTCTTAAATTTCATTGGCAGGTGCGCAACATGATACAAAACTCAGAACAGCGGTCATGGTGTCAGCCTGGTCAGATAAAGCAGATCATTACTCACGCCAACTGCGAGAGTAAGGTGAGTATATGTTAGTAAATAGTATTACTTCGCACTCTACCATTGTGATGATTAGGGTTGTGACTTTGCAAAATATGCACGCAAATTCTGTCCAATTGTAAGACTGGATTTTGATTGCTTACATAAAATATGATTCCTATGCATACACTTCAAAAGTATATACATACTATGAAAATCAAAATTCAGTCATACAATTAGACATAATATACGTGCATAATTTGCAAAGCCACAACCCTAATGATAATCTATTCAATGTAGCGTCAACTTCTTCGCAACTTCTGAGGATTTGCGCTGTTTCAGATGGACCTTCAGGTGGTAATCGTAAACCGGTTACGCTTGAGACGGTGTGGAGCAGGACTCAGTTTTCTTCGATTTTAATTGTAATAGGTTTGCGATTAAAAATTAATAGCAGGTAACTCAATTCAAAGTGGCGACTAGAGAGCCCACGATCGAATTTTCGGAGAAGGTAAGCTAGGTGCCGTGGATTAATCTCGATCACAATGTGTGAATGGAGATGGCTCAAATGTGCAGTATAAGCTATATATATATATAATAATAATATAATTTGATAATGCGTATATATATATATATATAAAAGTCGCGATTAAAAAAAAACTAATAATAAATAATGAGGTAGGCTCTACCTTCGGTTCACGTCTGGAATAGTGGTAAATTATAAGCATTGAGAACAGATTAAGTAAGTCGTAACCGAAAATAACTTTGAGGATTCCCCATCCTTTCCCTGTTCTGCCTCAGTTCAAGCGTTCCTGTGAAAACTCCAATGGTTAATCAAGACGTGTTTTTTCCAGGCACCAATTCTCTCCGGCAGAATTTTATTGAGTGTACGAGAACTCTAAAATTCCGTAAAACTGTCAAATTGTGTATGCCATTAAGGCCTTGCAAAGCTTCACGATGCTGCGCCGTCAGACTATAAAAGGAAGCATGCATAGCATATACAGTATTCACATAAGAATATGCAATACCAGAGCTGGGACTACCGAATGCAATTCGATATTTCGGTTGTACCGGTGGTATTTTCATTTACCGAAATACCGAATCTTTTCTGAATCTTCTACCGATACCGAATGGATATACCAAATGACGTTTTTCGGTACTTTTGAATTTCCCGCACCGGCAAAGGAAGTTTCTTAGCACTGTAAGACGCAACGTCTTTCCTGGAAGACATCAGGAAAATCCCGTTGATTTTTATTCAGTTCAGCTTTTTCACGCTGTATTGCACTCATTTGAAGAGAAGAGATGCTGTGCTGTGAGAATTGGGCGTAGTGAGTCATAATGTTTCGCTCACTCAAGTGTCACGTCCTTCCGAATTTAGTGCAGCGTGAAAATGAAAATTGCAGAAATTGTTAATACTATCAACAGGCACAAATGATTGGATTTTGATGCTGACACAAAGAAAACCATAGTTTCAGAACCAATTTGAATTTTTTGTCAATGTTGCCTTGCTTGGCGGAGGTATACGCTCTCAGAGTACTCTCTAGTTTAATGTAATATTTGTTTGATTTTTGTTCGCTTCAACAGTAGCGTTTTTTCTGTTTTTTTACTCACATTTCTGGAAGTTCAGGTTTTGCAATGTCAATTTATTTATGTTCTCGTCTTGTTCCATGTGCAGGAGGTTGAAAATCATGTATGCGCAGGCTCCTGTTTCAGCTATTCGCTGCCCCAGACGGTGCCCATCATACCAGGAGACGAAGATTTGGACTTCTGCGAGTCGTGCCAACCGTCCCAGAGTCATTGGATCAATGTGAGTTGTTGTAGCAACATTTAAGTATTCATTTACTCTGCAAGATTGTACTAAATCTGAAGTGAAACAGTACATGTGAGTTGCTTGATAAAATATATCATGTGCTATTTTTGTCATGCGTAGTAAGTCAGTATATATACCAGTTGATGAGCGTACGCGTAATACGCGCGAGATCCGTTTTCTCTTCAGTTAATGATGTTGCCAATGATCTAAGTCGCACTTGTTTTGATATTTTGTAGCGCACTTTACTCATTAGCTGCACCTCATTTGTTTTATAACCGTCTGTATTATAGTATAGGTTTGTCTTATACCAGATCACACTGTCATGTATGGACGACGAAGATGGTTCTTATGAAGTGAGCAAAAGGGTGCAGCAAATCACCAACTGCTCCTGTTCCTCTTGTTTGGGTACTGGCTCCGCCGTTCCTGCAGTACGGGAAGAAAGTTCCTCCGCCGAAGACAACCGTATATCGGAACTGCTGTCAAGAGCTCTTCCTCTTCCTGATGAAGGAAATTCTGGTCCTCCTCCCGACATAATACCTACACAGTCCAGCACGCCTCCAGCTCGCCTGCCTTTGAGCCTGACTGTATCACCCTTGTCCGAAACAACTTCGTCTTCTCCTCCTCCGCATTTGCCTTCGCCTTCAGCTCCCTCAGAGGCCGAGGAAGATCCATCTGTTCGTGCCATGCTTGTCGGTGATGAAGTCAGCGTTCCTCTGACGTTAGATCGAAGTTCTCGGTACGACTTCCCAGGAACTCATATGCTGCAAGAAGAGATCGTCCATCATCCCGAAGATGAGAGCGATCCTAACGTGTTGAGTCTCGGCAACTTACCATTGCTACGAGGTGAGGCCAATGCAGAAGGCCAGTCAGAAGGGCTATCCGGTCTAATGACGAACCTCAATAGTCTGCTCAAAGGTGATGGTCCCGTTCAGTACCAAGAAGTGTCGCTCAGTGAACTCAAGAGGGTATTGGGTAATCTTGAACCTCACCAGGCTCGAATGTTGAATGGCAAGACTGTGTACTCCGCAGCTCCGTTGCACGATGATTAGTAGGAAGGGAAACGGTGAGTCTGATGAATATAGATTACATACTCAGTCATTGTTCATACATTTTTAATTATCGGTTCAATGTTTCCCAGCACGTAGACATGGGTTGTGTAGCCTTACGTTTGGAAACTTTGAATTCTAGCACAAAAGAGTGTGTTCTTTGTCTATACACAACAGAATTCATTGCCTGTGTTGGGACTTGCGTAAACTAGATCAAGCTACACAGTACCAGGTCTCGTACAGGGGTTAGCATTTTTTTCTTTAATAGGCAACCATCCCAATTGACTAAATGTATCGCCATGCTGTATAATATGAGCCAATCCAAGTGAGCTGACGTAGATAGCACAGTCATTTCGCTTCAGCCTAATTTTTTCTCTTGTGGCTGAAGGGACTGCAGGCATTTCAACAATACATACCGGCGTGAAAATGTGATTACGCGCTACGATGTGTGCAGCAATCTCATTCTGTCAACTCTATCGGTTTTATGTGCATTCTTGTATAAAGAAAACAAATGCATAACCATGCATAAAACAAGTATGATGTACGGTTTTTCTTGTCCTGTAACATTGTATTGTATATTGTTAGCATTATTACATTAATATTATTGTAACTCCTCTTTTGGTAATCTTCATTTACCTGATCGTACTCTTCTGTACTTTTTTATGGAGTGGGAGAAAGAGCGTGGGATCTCAATGTCTCCCAAACTATCCTTTATATATATTTGTATAGCTTCCTATAATGCTGCTGTATTGACGTAGGGCATTACCTCTAAAGAAAAAGAATATCTCAGTGGGAGAAATTGATTCATACCTAGTTCTCTTCTGGCCTCCAAATACAAGATATTCGAAGAAGATATCAGTAGTAGCAGTAGTAGAAAATAACCCTTCTTTTGTGCTGCCCCTGCGAAATAATAATCATAATAAAATAAAGTGAATTATGAGCAAAACAATATATAAAAAATAAAGGAAAAAGTTCAGAGGCTAGCATACTCATTCTCTGCAATAAGGAGAAATATAAACACCATTGGCTTGCATCGTATCTTATGGGCTTCAACCCTAGCGGTAGGTCTCCAAAATCGTCTGAAGATTTATAACATCTTGTTTACTTAGTGTTTTTCTAATGGACTGCCAAGAACATGCACTTCTTTGCCATTCAGGTTGTGAAAGCGAAAGCTTCTAGTAAGCCTTGTTTCTCGTTGCTTCGTACCCGACATTGGAGAAGTAACTTGTAGCTAAATTATTGAATGATGAAATGGAATGAAGGTAAAGAGCTGATACCTGATTTGATATATTAGCAATGTCCACTTTTAGCCCAAAATACTCTACGATTTTCAATGACCGAGTAAAATTTCTATGCAGTTTCGACTTCAAGTAATTTTTGTACGCGACAAATATTTGGAGCTTTAATTTCGAGACATGCTTAACTCATTCCTAGCACAAGAGGAAGAGGCTTCACGTGGTAGTGTAAAACAAAAAATACTGCTTTCGAAAGCTAACTAGCTTGAATTAAGTTACATCATAATTCATGTGAGCATACGGTGAGACAGTTTTAATCTTTTGAGATGGTCAGAACTTCTAGGCACACATTGTCTAACGTTCAACTTCATGCATCTCATGAATTATTGAAATCGCTCATTGCTATACGAGCATTTTACATTTGCGTTTGCTCTTAGTGTAGAATCGTATAAGTAACACTTTACCCAATTTATTCCTATATCCATGTTGCATGAATTATTTCCATTGTTATCAGTTAGCTATTGCTGCATCAACGTTAATGCCCTACTGACAATTGGCTTATCGTATTTATTGGTGATTCCATCTTGTATCGAAGAGATCAGCTTTTATATTATTAGTACAAATGAAGTCGTTTGAGTATCTGAGGGTTGGTCAACATCGCTCGTCGGTTGTTGGAGGAGAATTTTCCCGCCAAGCCGCGCGAGCTGAGCGTGTTCAAGAGGCCCTTCATGCCATACCAGGCGTCATCCTTCCCTGCCGATGTTGCTTCATCCTCCGTCAGCAGCGACCCCTGTAGGATGTTGGATAGCAGGGCTCGAGCAGCATCTGTGCTTGACCCTTCGTTCTCTTCAGCAGCTTGCCTGTGAAAAAGAAACGTTAAGACTTTAGTTACAAAATGCAAACCCAACTCCCCAGATGACAAATGTTGTACAGAAGTAAAGCTAAGGTTAGTTGTTTCGTTTCTGCCAGCATCAAATGTTTTGCTGCCATATTTTCGCATGGTGACCGAGATTTGATAAAATATGAGCTATCGAATAGCAAGGAGGTTATGTTTTCGTCGGGTTTGTTTGTCTGTTATTCTGCCTGCCTGTCTGTCATCAAGATGACTCAAAAAGTAAAGAACAGATTTTGACGAAACTTACATGGATTCTTAGGTATGTTACGAGGAACAGATGATTAAATTTTGGTGAAGATCCGTCTATCCGTTTGTTTGTTTGTTTGTTTGTCTGCCAAATTTTTCTCAGTACCATAACTCCTAAAGTTATTGACGGATTTTCATGAAATTTACATGGGTTGTTAAGTATATCGCGAAGAGTAAATGACCAAATTTTTGTGATGATCTGTTTGTTTGTTTGTTTGTGTGTTTGTAGCTGTATTTGATTTTATGCTTGTTAGCACAATAGCTAAAGAAATAATGATTGGAACTTTATGAAATTTATAGGAGTAGTTAGTAATATTAAAAGACATATATGAGTCAAGTTTGGTGCAGATCGGTTAGTTCGTGTGTATGTTTGACTAATGTTTGTTAGCAGCATAATTCAAAAAGTTATGAAGGGATCTTCAACAAAATTGCAGAAAGTGTTAATACTATCAAAAGGCACAAATGATTAGATGATGGAGTTGTTACAAAGAAAATCATGAATTCAGAGCCAATTTGAATTTTTCGTCACCGTTGCCTCGCTTGGAGGAGGTATGCGCTCTCAGAGTGCTCTATTTTATAAATAAATACTTAAGTTTGAGTAACAGGCATCTTTATAGTTAAAATTTTATAAAACTGATACTCTTATTGCTGCAAGTTCTACCTAAAGTATTTTGGTGAAACATGCGTAAGGGTTTGAATGTTTCAACATCTAGGGCACGTTCGAATGGGCGCCAAAATTAACGCTTCAAAGCTTGACTTGTTCGAAACTTCACTCAGGTGCACCGGCTGTGACCTGCTGAAATGCCATTCAGGTACTGACCCTTTAGGCTACTGATTGCCCGTGAGTTCCAGAAGCTCAATCTTGCTCAACAAACTGGAGTTTTAGGCCAGCTCGACGTAAGCGCGTTGCTTCTCACACTTGCAATACAATTCGAAGCGACAAGCTAAAGATTCTGTCTGTAATTACAAAGAAGTCAAGCTTCGACGTCTGAATTTCAGCTCCAATCATTCATTACAGTTCCCTCAATTTTACGTTTCCTGGATATCCTAGACAATAAATTTTTCTTGCTCCTGAAAATTATCAGTTTATAAATTATCCGATTGAATGTCGTAGGTCAGTCATTGATACCACAATGCATTGAAAATCATACAAAAATTTGTTCCAAACAGTCTCCTACGGTCCCAAGCAACTATTGGTCGCCTCGGGATTCCCCCTAAGATGCAAGCATACTGCAGCTGTTGCCAACTAACTGTTTGCAACAGTAACGTCACTGCGTAAACAAGCGAATGCTTCCCACAGGTCAAAGAAAACGAGAGACTCACGCTAATTTCGACTCAACTGTTGCCATGGCAATGGAAGGGAATGTCTGCCAGCCAGCTACCGAAGTTAGGCTATATGGCAGTGCCCACCGCTGCCTCATTTCGATGCTAATAATACAGATACTGATAAGCCTTCAGTGTCGGAGAGGTTCAAACACTTATTATTCACTTATAGAGACACTTTTTGCAGCTTGCTGTAGAGATGTGAAAGCCGGCTGTATAGTAGACAGTGTGTGTCTTACCGTTGGGCGTGTCCTCGCCTGTTTCCAGTTTGTCTGTTAGGTGCTTGAACGTGCCTCCGACTGTTGTCGAGGGAGTTCGTGCTGTGTTGCTGGTACAGCTTGACTGTCTGTTTAAGCTGTGTAGCAACGGGCTGTTTGCATCCATACAGACTTAAGTTTTCAGTATAGCTAGTTGAATTCGGTGTCCATTAATTTATTACCATTGAAGAAGGCTATCATAGTAAATTTTATTGATATATTTGGAAGGACCATAGATACAACAACGCATTCGTCGATGTTTCATCGGGTTTCTTACCTTTAAAAAGAATGAAATCGACATTTTTTAGCCTCAGTTTATTGACAGGAAAAATTGTGTCTGTTATGTTAAATCTTCGACAGCACCAAAAAACAGAAGAAGCTGTGTGATACTCGCAGTCCGATAAAAATTTCATCGGTAATGTAATCATTACTTCAAAGTAATCGTGTTTCTGAAGAGCGAGCGACGCGTTAAGGAATGAAGGCGCATTCAATTAATCAGCAACATTGAGACGTCTAGGCTTGCCTTATCCGGAACGCCACACGGAAGCGTTCTCTTTACCACTTCGAATCGTGTTTCAGGTGCTAGAAATAACTTGCTTACCTTGAGCCGATAGAAAAATCCATTTTACAGACTATGTCTGAGTTTTTGGAAGACTGAAAGGTGACCTACATGTTTTTGTACATGTTTTCTTGCTTTCATTATTTCTTCAATAATCATTATACTTCAGTCGTGTCATTATCATTAAATCACTATTATTAATCCAAAGTTGAAGTTAAACGACGTTTAGTCCCCACCAACTAGCTGTACATCAGGAAAACAATTAAATGGCTGCTCTTACAGAGGAAATTTGTCACGATAACTCTATGTACGGTAAATAGGCAAGATATTTACGTTGTTTTGTAGAGGAAACATAACAGAATTTCCCGTTTCATTTTCACAATCATTTACTCCTCCACTAGAAGAAGCTATGATACGAAACTCTAAAAGTCTTCTATTTTTTTCGGAAAGGACGACGTGTGTTTACCGCACTGTAAGCTAAGAGCGTTTTTTGGACGCCTTATCAGTCCAAAGTTGTTTACGTTGGAAGTAAGCAAACGCCTTCAGCCCCAGTGAATTTCGCCTAAAGGTAAGTGACCTGCTGTCCTCTGTGAGAATAGACCAGCTGCGCAGAGGCTTGAAGAGTCTCATCTCTAGCTGCATTTATATTTCGTTGTGAATGCATTTGTGATCCCTTTAGCCGAATAACCTGTAACTAAATAGCTCGATATCTATACAAATAAACAATCGCTCAAATACATCGTATCTCAGTAGATCCCTTGCCTGAATCAATAGTTACTCCAATTACCTGTCAATCAAACATACACAGCGTTGCTCGAGTAACCAGTACAACTCGAGTGAGTTTGCTCAAACGGTAACATCTACAAAATACACAGAATAGGTAATCTCTGCTCGAGTGTTCTGCCGGTATTCGAAAGCTTAGAAGCGCTACGACAATGTTTCTTTCAGTTTTGGTCTTATAGTTAATTTTCCTTTGTCCATTTGTTATTCGAATTTTTTTGCCAATCAGATGGCATCCACGGAAGATAGAACTTCGAGTAAAGACTCGTCGTCTTCATCGAACTTCGTATCACTGTTTGATTGACCTATAAGTCACCCTGGCTATACCTATGTTCATGTTGATAGGTGTGCTGATGTCGAAGCCACACTATATCATCTCGCACGCACAACTTGATTAACGAATGTGCAGCTCGCACGGCGTCCCGACTCATAAATAATAACAGTCGGCAGCACACAATAGCTGCGCATTTGCTAATCGGTTTTTTACTGTAGTGCCACTCGGATATTTCGTCCTAGGGCGACTTCGATTCGCAAGCTGCCGTCAGTTGCCACAATCCTGTGCATATACATATGTCTTTAACTTGCCTAAAACTTAAGGTCGTTGTCTTTCGATTCGCAACGTCGGATCTAGTTTCAAGCTGTAATCTCAGACCAATTATGCTTGAGATAGTTGTAAATTTAATCCCGTGAACTCTCTCTCATTCTATAAGCATTATGATACGGAAACATTCATGCGAACGTCAGATATTTATGTAATAGTTTCTTAGTCTTATTTTGCTCTTCTGCTATTGTTGGCTGGGTACGACCTGGTCACCGACAGGTTGAATTCTTAGCCCGTTGTCCTTACAGTTACATGTCATTGGTAGTACTAAAATAAAGTTGGTAATAATAAGTCAAAAGAAGACGGAGATTTTTTTAAAGCATTATGAGTAGTGGGTAATGCACCAAAATCCCCCCTCGCGACCATTGACCTTTGACCTATGGACCCCGCCTGCTTCCGGTTTCCCATGCCCCGCCCACTTTCGGTTTGCACCCCCAGACCCCCGCTACAGCGCAAGTGCATTGGCCGTCCTAAACCGGAAGGTCAAGGTCACGTGCAAGCTAGGTCGCGAGGGTGAAAGGTCACGAGCGGGGATTTCGGTGCATTACCCTCTACTATTATGATCTTGATTCAGCTAGTGCGATTGACCCATACGTCCGGCTGATGCCAGTGGTCGATAAAAAAATCAGGCCTAGCTAGGTCCTACCCAAAACTTTTGTGTGACGTCACGGTACCTTCCGGCGTCTTCCACAAAGAACGTTCGGCACACTGATATTTTTTACAGAAAGACGAATTTTCAGCTCGTTGTTGTTATCGGGTCATTCTCGTGGCGCGTGGTCTGTCACCACTTACCCTAACCTTGAGGCTGCTGGTAGGCCTCCCATCCGAAGTAATCGTTATATTACCTAATCTGACGAATAGGCCACAAGAAGTTAGCGCCAATTCAGTACCAGAGGGGATCCAATGATCAATATTCGTCAGCACGTACCCTGACGTGAGAGGTGCAGCGTCGTAGGCGATGTCAGCCGTGTCAGATCGTCTCCTGCGCTGGAAGTTGAAGCAACACGCCCTAAAGTGACGCGTCCCACACGCCTCCTGACACTCGCGGCCGCAAGAGCTGCAGGAGGCCTCACCACCGCCGCTGCTGCCCTCCACCATCACTACCACAGCAACCAGCGCCACTGCCGGTGGAGGAAATGAGATCAAATGCTATAAAACTGATGCTCGTGAGAGAAAAAACACTGAACTTGTCTACAACCCTTTCGGTTTCGTGTATAGCCGCTGGCACGAATTCGACTCACATATTGTTACGCTATCTAGAAAGATTATTAAATATCTCAGCAGTCGCGTGCAGTTGTTAGCTTCTGTAAGTTTTAATAGCAAAGTTCCAAAAATATTTCTTGACTTTTGTGGAGCTTAAATTTGCTACTACATACATTTCAGAGCGATGTTCAAACAAGCTAAGTTGCTATCACAGTCATGGAAATTTTCATTCCAAGAACGTGGGACTTTTTACGCATTTTATGCTCTCGTATGCAGCGGCCTTATAAAAACGATCCATTTGTTAAATTATCTTTTAATACTCTGTCAAGTACGTATAGCATTTGAACGAACCGTTGTTTTTGAGAGATTTTGATAGACTTCTTCAGACTTGTTTATATCGGCCAAGCTTTCTGCACGGGTCAAATTAGTGCCTTCACTAATGAACCAGCCCAGACGTCAAGTAACGTTTTCATTAAATCGTACTTCTAGAAAGCTATGGCCAGTCGAGCCGTATCTTGGATACAGCTGGGAGACGGAACTGCTATTATTACATGTGTTTCCCAGTTCTAAGGCTGCATTTGACTCTTTGTAATAAGTTCTTTCAACACGGAAAAAAATTGATTGTATCGCTTTATCGGAATAGAATTTGTGACTGTGATATTTTTTATACTTGAAATCTGACTGGCTTGGTGGGTGTAGCCACTAGCTGCAGCAGAATAAGTTCCACGGGCACGAATTGCAAAATACCCATCATTATGGTTGGAAATTTTGCCTAAAGATATAAATCTTGTAGAAAAAACTGGAATCTCATCAAAAAACCTTCTAGTGGTGATTACTAGCACAGTCCAGAAGCTCATAGTAGAGCTGAAACTGTCATGGAACGCAGCGCGAAATAACTGTTTGAATTTCTTTTCTATAAGCATGAAAGACTCGGGATACGTATAGAAAATGAACCCAAAATTATTAAATAATAATGCATTAAAGTACAAGTTATCTATGTAAGTAACAGAGAACAGTATGTATTTCGTAATAATGTCAGATTTCAAGGTTTGCTTATAAACATTAGAGTCTCACAAGGCAGGGCGCTCGGACCATTGTTGTTCAACATTTTTATTAATGACATAACTAATTTTGGTATGAAGTGTGTTCTGTTAGCAGACAATGCAGTGTTTTTACTAGAAGATACAATTTTCACTTAGCCATAATCTATACTCAGTATATTTCAAGTAGGCTGTGGGAATAGTTAACTCAAAATAGATTATACTTACTCATGAAGATAAAACTACGTACATTAATGTTTTTCACCCCATTAATAATTCTCTCGATCTCCTTGAGTTACCTTCTGTTTCTGTCAATGGTTAAAAATTAAAATGGTGTCTCAAATACGATAGCTTGGTTTACTTCTCGATGATAACCTACATGGGCATCAATGCCCACATTGAAGAAGTGGGCCGAAATAAGCTTAGTAGAGTTATTTGCATAATAAATACAGTACCTAATTAAGTCAATCGTATTTCGTTGCAACAAATTTATTACACATTAGCTTTTTCATTGTTAGTTAAAAATTTTATCGCCTGGGTGTAGCTCCTCGTTGTTAGATTCGTAAATTAGAAGTGATACTAAATAAAACTCTAAGGTGAATATTCCCTGTTAATCGAGATAAAAGCAATACACTGGTGATGAATTGTAGTGATATGTAGCCTACCTTACAAATGATGCACTTTCAAGATGTGTACAATTATTCGCAGCTCACGTTTTCCGTTCACGTATACATAATCATCCTCAAATCTTTCAAAAATATTACGGCTTACTCATTCCCCTAGAAAATTATGAAGTGAAACCCTGCATTCTCAATCTCTCAAACGCTCGACCACGTTGATTCCTTTTCAAAAGGCCGTCTCTCGTTATCAGAAAATCAAAGCACTTACTAGATCCGATGTTTAGCAACTCATTCAAAAGCACTAGAAACATTATGTGATGCCCGGATTAATATAAATATTATTACTTGTGGCCTAAAAAGCTTCACTATACTTTCTCTAGCGGCTATGCCGATACATTAGTGTTTGTGTATTGTAATTTGAAATGTCTACAAGTTTGTATTGTAATGTACTTGTATCTGCGTCTAAGAAACCGAATAAACCTTTCAGTCGGGCTATATATAGGCAACCTTATTTTTTCTCAAAGCGAAATAGATTTCAATAGTTTTACCGACTATTTTTAACGGGTAATTTCCTAAAAATATATTTTATAACAAACTTATATTTATTCTCTGTAACATCGAAATTGCTTCATATATAATTTTCCTAATATAAAAGCAATACTTGCCAGAAATTTCGTAAATTTTAGAACAAGAATAAAAGCTTTGAAGAAAATTTTGAGTTTCCTAAAAGTACTTAGTTGTATCCACTGCTATAGAACTGCCCCGAAAGCAAAAAGTGCATTTCTTTCTTTCTTTCTTTCTTTCTTTCTATCTGGACAGCTCATTCACGAAGGAAATTTACACAGCGAGCATTCGACCAACGGTGAGACTTGTGCAGCTGACCTGATAAGATTTAGGCCTAGTTTAAAATCTGACCACTGCACCTGTAGTGTTTATAGCTATGACAAGACAATGTAAATTAAAATCTGACCACTGCACCCCTGTAATGTTTTTATGACGTGACAATGTGTTTTTCATGAATGGAACCTCCCTCTAGGGAGAAATAAGTGTTTCATTAATATCATTATTGTTCAATGACGTATTTACAGGCTATAATGTCACTGAAGTATAGACGATATTGACAAATCCATTCTTACATGAAGTAATAAAAAGTTTTTTGAGTGTTGGACAATATTTATATCACGCCTGATTAACATATAATATTTAAGTGTATAGTGGATAAAAATAGCTAAGAAGAGTTAGACAGTATAGGTATTCATTTAATAAAAAATTAAGTTGAAGCAATTGAACATGCTAGATCTAACAAATACTGCATTACAATCATGAAATTTTGTGCTGATTTTAGAATTTTATTATTAAAAAATCATTGGTAACTAGAACGCCTCGTGGTGAAAAAACCATCACCCGCGGTGGGAGCAAATCTCTTTGCCGTCATTTTTGATGGCCAGCTAATCCTAGATTTTTGGCATGGGTCACATCGAGAACGAGCCACTAGGCTCCCTGCAAAAAAATATAGGCATAGCTCAGCTCCTTCTAATTGTTTTTAGGTGGACAGCAAATTTCATCGCCGTCATTTTTTATGGCCAGCTAATCCTAGTTTATTGGCATGGCTCGCATCGAGGGCAACCCCCTAAATTCCCTGCAAAAAAATGATGAACATTGCTCAACTCCTGCTACCACTTTTTGGGTTGACAGACAAAAAATATGTATACTTGAAACTTCAACGAAAAAATTATCACCTCTCTCACTTCGTTCGCAGGTGATAATAAATCTACCTGGCCGCGAAAAAGAAAGAAACATTGAAAGAAAAATTGTTGCGTCTTAGAATGAAATATTTAAGGCAATCTGCTTCTGTTAACATGAGACACATAACAATATTGTCAACATCATCAAATCAACAACTCCGCACAGAGACTCGAATATACCTAGTGTAATGAACCTAATTTCAGCTAAATAGGTATGCAGTAACTGATAACTTTACAAAATTCCTCTTGTTTCCCGGAACTGTGCCTGTAAAATCTTTATCTTCTGCGTTGTTCGCTACCGTGGAGTTCTTAGCTACACGCCGGGTGAGGAATATGTTTTACACGGGGATATATTAATTTATCACATTAAGGAAGCTGAGAATTCAAAAATCTTCTAAGTCGTTCTATTCTAGAATGATTTTTCTTCAATATATTGAAGTCCTTCGCGACGTGACCACCTTACTTACCCTTTACTAGAGTAATCGAGGCACCCCGAGGCACGCATAGTATCCTTTCGATTAGTATCCGCTCGATTTCAGCCCCTGCGTACAGAAGAGCTCGCTTGAGAGTGTCCAGGTTTTTATACGTTCTTGCACAAGCTTTTGCTTCAAGATCAAGCTCTGGGTTGAGATCGGGTGAAGATGTGGGCCACAAAAAAAAACTTTATCAATAAAAAGGGCAAATTGCTGATGCATTACCTTTGAGTCCTTCGTGATGTGTCTCAAGCTCCATTGTGTTGCAAGGTCCACATACAGTTTTTAAAGTGCTCTTGGTCTCTTACAAGCATCGGAGCCATTACTGTCGACACTTAATTCTCAGTGTTGCTTCTTTTCATTGCTGAAAACAACCACTCCCAGCTACCTGCCTCGGCTTCTCTATTTTGGGGAGTAGTTAAGGCTAAAGGTGGTCACGTCGCATAAGACATCGGCAATTTGGAGAGAAATCATTTCAAAATTAAATGACTCACACAATTTTTAAATTTTGATTTTCCCTCAATGCGACAATTTAAAATGTTCCCCGTTGCAAAACATATTTCCCACCCGGGATGCACTGCCGCGGTTAACCAGCGCTTCTCAATCTATGTGCATCTCATTTTATTTCACTTACCTAGGATTGGAGAAGCTCTCATTTTCTGGAAGATGCTTGGGTCTCTGCAGAGTGAGGAGCGCTTCACTAGTTGCGATCACCAGCACTGGTGCGGCATGCAGCCACGTTCGGCCTTTTATTGCGCCAGCTTCAATTTGACGGAGGCGGAGTTGGCCTCACCCGAAATCAATCAAAAGAAAAGAAGCTGTCAGTGAGGCCAAAAATACGTTGGGGATTCAAAAAGTTTGTTTTGAAATCAGAGTCTTGTGCCGGCAAACTTTCGTCTGAGCATGGCACTCGTAATGCATAGCGATGGGCGACAAATGATGGATGAGAAGAAACCATGATGGCAGTCTTATCCTTGCGCTCTCAAAACCTGACTCTGAACCTGGTACAAAGTTTTTTGATGCCGGTACTGTTTGTGGCTTACCTGAGGGGAAGTGTGAGGTTAGGTTAGATGTTTAGAATAGTGTAGGTTAGTTAAAAATAGGTTCGGTTCATCTAGAATAGGTGCCGAATATATCTTATAAGCACATCCTATCTCCCTAAATCTCAGATAGGTCACATCATGTCTCGGCCCGTTTTTCTTCAAATCTTATTAGAAGGACTACTCGATCTTGCACCCCGGCACCCGATTTGCTCATCTTTGAAAATTTTAAATTGCACTAAATTACCTTATTTATAATGCGCTGCTAATGCACAGATAGATACTATAGACAGGCGCTGAAATGTTATTCTGGCAGTGTGACCGACGAACATGACAGAGTATCTATTTATACATATCAAAATGCACTTATATCCTAGAGTTCATTTATTATAACTAGTTCTGGGATTCATTCATGCACACGATAGGAGTTACAGGAGCTAGAGCATGATGGCACCTGAGAAATTATTGTTCCTGTATAACAGATACTTTATAATATTTCAAGTTAAATTATTTCATATATGCATGCGTGGCGAACAATCGGCATAGACAATATCACATGCAGCGACTGACGTGGTGCGTTCAACTTCCTCAATAATGCCCTTCGATTGTTTATTTCTTCAGAATGGTACAAACGCTACCCCCCAAAAACGCGTTTCATTATCTCCGTGTCCGAATCTGTTGATGTGTCCACCTAACTAGTACACACTGTATACTTACTATGAAGTTTGAGTTCCAAATCTGTTTCCTCATTAGGAAAATAATCCCTTTCTCCATCCCCTTATGCAATCCTTTGACACAGAAGCAACTATTTGATATTTAACATACGTGCGATCATACCCTGAGACTTATTTTCTACCGCCATTTGTCGCAGTCACAGCAAAGTCGCAGGTTTTCTTCACCTTCCCCACCACAAATTAGCGAAGACGATCTGGCTGCTTTATTGGAATTCTTCACTAAATGGCATGCCCTATTGCAGGCCGCACAATCATTGCGGCATGTAGCTTTAATGCATCTCTATGAAGTTCTCTTCAGTGCAGTAGATGTGAGGCATCGTTGGGCGCAATCATGTGCCGCCTTGACACATACACGAACTGCTGATGAGATTGTGTCTCGTCGTTTTTGCAACTGAGCGACATCTTCAGCCTGTTATATTAACCCGAAATCAATGGACTAAAATAAGGCATCTCGTAGGAGTAACAGGATTTGAGACATGAGGAAAAGTTGACACTCGGCTGTTTAGGGCTAAGAGTTATGAAGTAGGTGCGAATGATACTTTCGTATCCCATGCCGTAAGAACAGTAACCTGATGTCAGAAAAAGTTATCATGGTCACTGGACAAGCAAACGAGTCAAACAGTTTTATTTCATTTATTAAAACTTTAGCAGGCGGGTAGGTGCCGGCTAAGTCAATTCAAACCAGTCCTAACTAGGCTCAACGCGGCCACGGGACGCAGCTGCAAGTCCCGTTGGGTAACAGGACCCCACCGCAGCCCATAGGAAGTTTCGCCTGGCGCCACAACCATGAATTTCTGCCAGAAAAAGGAGTTACTAAGTAATTGTTATATTGATGAGAATAGAATACATACGACCAATTTTTAAGGTTTACGTGTGGTGTAGATAGCGTACACCGTTAATAAG
Organism: Parhyale hawaiensis; assembly: GCA_001587735.2. Lineage (NCBI taxonomy): Eukaryota > Metazoa > Arthropoda > Malacostraca > Amphipoda > Hyalidae > Parhyale > Parhyale hawaiensis. Next base: position 2,938,933 of record LQNS02278083.1, on the reverse strand, counting down.
GAATTAGATGACAAACGCCGTTAATTAGGAATTAGATGGCAAACGCCGTTAATTAGGGATTAGATGGCAAACGCCGTTAATAACGAATTAGATAGCAAATGGTTTAACGTACTACTACAATTTGTGAAGAAATCTCGATACGGAATCAGTTGCCCATGACGAGAAAGTTGAAAGAAAGCTTTCTACCGTCAGCGGTCAATGCTATTCTTACGAGTCTAATACGAGATCTGCCAGGTTAAACTGCTCAGGCAGCAGAGACTATACCGCTGAAGCCCAGACCAGTATGGCAAAAAATTAGTATTAAGCGAATACGATTAAATCCCCTGTTATAGATTCACTACGCAACGACATGAAGTTAAGACTAACTTGCTTCCCGCGGAAACACACTAATGCCGTTTTTCCAAGTTAAATACGCGATTAGTGACGCACACTTCTCTAAACGGAGTCACAACCACCGCGGAATGCAGAGCCCAACACTCGTGTTACCCTAACTGCATGGGATTTGAGATGATTGAAACTGAACGTTTGTATACTTAGAAAGCTTTTAAGCGAAATTATGAATGACACTTAACCTTCGGCTAAGTACGCTAGACTACTGTAATTACATGCCTGAGTTTGATTGCAGCTAAATTAACAATATATTGAGTTGCTTTAGCACTGAATGGGATAAAGATAAAGATGCTTACAAACTGGAGTAACACGTCAATCCCCAACCTGGTTACGTTTGAGATGTAACCAGAACGGACTTTGAGGTGTAAATTTAAATGAAAATTAACATAATAATACGTTTGCAGAATTTGAAAATGTAATCTCAATCCGAATTAGATTCAACATGTGAATGAGAGTTCAAGATGGTACTATCGAACTGGATTAAGTTTTATACGTTACTAATTAATCCTAAACCGGATTAAGTTTTATACGTTACTAATTAATCCTAAACTGGATTAAGTTTCATTCGTTACTAATTAATCCTAAACTGGATTAAGTTTTATACGTTACTAATTAATCCCAAACTGGATTAAGTTTTAAACGTTGCTAATAAATCCTAAACTCTATTAAGTTTTATACGTTATTGATCAATCCTAAACTGGATTAAGTCTAAGAAAGTGTCCAAAACTATGTTAAGTTTGAAATAAGTTACATGTTAGAAGTCAACACGTTATAGGTGACTGATGCAGTAGGTTGACTCTAAGCAAGAATAGAAAATTAACGATAATTTAATGGCCTTAATTAAATAATTAAAGTATATAAAGTGATGCCGGGTACTGAATTAAATTGAAATAGGTCTCAGGCTAACATTGGAGGCCGCCACGCTAACATGTGCTCCAAAGACGCCTATACCGGGCTCTGTAACTTAAGTGATGTGCGGTCCTCTGTTTCTTGGAAAGCCGGTGCCTCTGATCCAGGCCCGTCGTTCGACGAAAGGTGTTGTTTAGCTTGACATATCAATAGCAGTGACGATACACAATGAAGTCATCCCCTGGCCTCAGGCAAACCCTCTAGTATCCGTGGGCAGTCGCACTGGGGGGGGTTGAGACCAAGCTTGACGGGGATGAAACTCGGCGACACGCTCTGACGTCATGGGGCGGAGTACAGGTAGATGTGGTGCATCAGAGAAGTTCTGAGAAGAGACTGGTGAGAAAATTACTGCGATGCCGGACTATAGTTTTTCCCCGTTAAAAGGTCCTGCACCACTCGTTACAGGCCCGCACCCGCCTAGGAACCGATAGCACGGCGGCCTGAGTTGCTATAATTGGTTATTTTCTTCACCTGAAGTGTTCGACAGTTCGATGAAATTCAAATTTCGAAGCTTGATGTGCACGGAGCGTTTCGTTGACTATTTTGAACAGTCTTGCTTGGGCCGGTTGCCTGCTACGACTTTTGTCGGTGCCAGCGGCGTAGCGCCTACTACATGCCTCAGCTAATCCGATTAGGTACATAAATGTAGAAGCTGAGGAGTGCAGAGGGGGAGGGAAGGAGCAACACGCATTTTGTCCGAATTTTGTAAACTTCAAGAACTCCCCTTGTGTGCTATTAATCGGAGCTAAACCCGCCAAACAACCGCTTTCTCCCGCAGCATTGGACCTCAGCTTCAGGTCGGACCAACGTTGCGTTTCAGTCCTGGCCCACTGTCGATCCAATGTTGTTTTTCAATCTTGGATCAACACTGTCGGTACATGTACAGCCGACGAAGCAGTTGGTTATTCAACCTACACGAAAATACAACAGTAGTGCATTTAGGCTAATGTATTGATTCAGTACCGAGGATCATTTTTAATATCGCTTTGACTTTAACTTAAACATAAATACACGACGTTTACGACAGTGAACAGACTACTAGGCTTTAGTCGAGGGTGACAACTATAGAAATAAGATAGGTTTTCATCATAGCATTCGCGTTATTCATTATTATATGAGGGTTCATTCATCATTAATTCAACGAGTTGTTGTTTCTAAAACGGAAATCGCTAAATAATAATCAAAGTCGGATCACTGCTAGAAATTATTTTTGATCAAATGTTGCGATCCAGTATATTAACGTCACATAATTTTCCTTGCCACAGAAATTTGACTAATTTCCTGATACCTATAGTAAAATAACGGATTAATTAAACTGACAGTGTGATTTCTTGTACGTTTTCATAAAACGTTCTGAAGAGTGACCCAATATTGGCTCAACATTGCTTGATAATATATAAGGACCCTTTTTCTTAGCGCATATTAGTAAGAAAGCACCGGTCCAGGATCGGTTGACGAGGCTCCGCCATTCACACAACATTCCAACACTGTGCCAGCCTCTATCCAATTAGGTTGCTTTGCTACGCGGGATGTGACCATGAAGGTATAAAGGACCTTTATACCTTCATGGATGTGACCAATACGATAGCAATTTTAAAAAGAAAGTAGCTAAATAGTAAAGTCGATTTATGCTATTAGGATTCTTTATTGACGGTGAAAAGATGTCAATGCGGCTGTGATCTGCTGTGTTTCGACACCTAAACACTGCAGGTGCTCTCGATTGGGCAGCGAAATTCGGCCTCACAGGCTTAACTTGTCTGAATCGTCCGACAGGTGCCCTGGTTTTGACTTGTTGATTCAAGGTTCAGGCGTTGACTCTTAATGATTTACATCTGAGTTTTCCATTACCTTATAAGTCTCACTAATTAATATGGAGTTCTCAGTCATTTCAATGCAATCGAGCTGCTGCTAACGCTTGCAATATAGGATTAATTCAAAGTGGGGAAGGCAAAATTATAGTCTTCATTTCCGGATAAGTCAAATCAAGTGGGCTGGGCTTAGATCGACTTTAACCACCCAATAAAACTCGCGCTAATACTACAATTATGTATAAAGAATGAAAACATTTTGAAGGCATACATCACTACACCTTCGTGAACATTGTATTTTTGGCAAAGTGATAGTTTTCCTACAAACTTAATCCTGAAAACAAGTCTTACAATATCATTGAGTTCTTATTTGTGATCTCTTTCTCATTATATCTCATAAATTTAGATATTTTTATCTCTCAATAAAATGTCCGACTAGAGCACTCTGACAGCGCATACCTCCGCCAAGCGAGGTAACGGTAGCAAAAAATTCAAATTGGTTCTGAAACCATAATTTTCTTCGCATAAACTCTAAAATCTGATCATTTGTGCCTCTTGATAGTAATAACAGCTTGTACAATTTTCATGAAGATCGGTTCATAACTGTTTTTGAGTACGTTATGCTGCTAACAAACGTTATGACAAACATGAATCACACATACAAACGAAGAAACCGATCTGCACCAAAATTTAATCACATAGGCCAATATCCTTTAACATTGCTAACAACCCCTATAAATTTCATAAAATCCATTATTATTTTTTGAGTTATTACGCTAAAAAGCATAAAATAAAATACCGTGACAAACGAACGAATGAACAAACGGATCGCTACCAAAATTTGGTCATCTACTCTTTGTTTTATACCTAACAACTCGTGTAAATTTCATAAAAATCTAATGATAACTTTTTAGTTATGGCATTGAGAAAAATAAGGCAGATGAACAAACAAACGGATGGACATATCTTCACCAAAAGTAATCATCTGTTTCTCCTAACATACCTAACAATCCCGGTAAATTTCGTCCAAATCGGTTCATAACTTTTTGAGTTATCTTGGTGACAGACAGATAGACAAAAGCGACGAAAACATAACCTCCTTGGCGGAGGTAAATATCCCTTCACATTTGCATGAATTTTATCAGTCACCCGAATACAGAGGGTTGGGGGGGCAGCAAGGTTACCCCTACCTCCCGCCTCCTTCGCCTTGTGTAATTGGATTAGGTGGGTGAGTTGGCTCTATGCTGCTAGCGCCGACGAAATGTTTACATGGGTAGCCGGCATTAACAACAGCTTGATTCCGTTGAGCCGACAGGAAACTCCATTTGAAGCTTTTCATATGTAAGCGCTTCAGAGTCAACGCTTGAAGCTCGAGTTGGCAGTTCAAAGCCAACGCACTTGTTTAAAATTTTCAATAAGTCAAACGTCGAAGACTTTTAACATTTCTAAGAATTCCTGCAAATTTCATGAAGATACGTTGATAACTTTTTGAGTTATACTTCTGATAAGCATTTTGACAAATACAGTAGTAGGCAAATACACAAACGGACAAACCGATTTCTGCCTTTTAACATACTTGAGAATTTTTACGAATTTCGTGAAGTTCCGTTCGTAACCTTTGAGTTATGTTATTAACAAACATAAAAGAAAATTAGCAGTTGGTCTGTAGAGTTTCACTGGTACAATGCCAACATGTTGTTAAGGAGGTAAAAATGGGAATGTGAAATTTAGAAGATACAGACTAAATAACCATTTTTTTCAAGCATGAGAAAGAAACGCCAAGAAAACACTCCTATTCTGCAATTTGTCTTTTGTGCCCAAAATACCCAGGGCGCAGCACCCTGCGGTATTCTGTCTTGAGAATAACATGGGGTGAAAATTAGTATTTTGCCTGAAGCTTTACACTGGTGGACAGTCATTGCCCACCCGATATTAAGATAGATAAATATCACTTATTTTTCCTCGGACGGGAGGTGTTCTTATTTAAAGATATTAAATTTAAGATTATTAAAGCTAACAAATGGGATATACACTAGCAGGCAATAAGTGTTGCCTCGTTAGATATCATATAAGTAGCACAATTTTTCACAGGCATGCTGGTTTAGCATATTTATTCTATCCATGATAAAAATAAAGAAATATAGAAGTAAAGTAGCCATACATTATTACAGGTACAAATGCGCCGTGAATGCTTATTATAAATTCAATTCAACTCTTTGACAGCAGCAACTTTGAGCAGACATGGAGGCATTACTTTTTTATCCTATATATGAAAAAATAAATATAAAATAAAATAGACGTATTTCAGTTAGAAATACGGAGGGCGTAGCGAGTATAATTTAACTCATTGACTGCCACTCCGCTATACGTACGTAACGGACAAGATTTATCTGTGAATCATGCTCTTCATATATATACGGACCATCAAAGAAGAAAGTTAACAAAGCAAATTAATAGACATGGACAAGCTGACAGTTTTGCCGTGAGTGAGAAAGAAAGAGAGAGAAAAGAAAGAAAGAAAGAAAGAAAGAAAGAAACAAACAAAGAAAAAAAACATTTATTTCTCCCCGTAGGAGAGAGACGGTGTCTGTCACGTTTGCCTAGCAAATTTTAACACAATTATTAGGACGTCTCAAAGTGCCGCAACACCATCTTGGTCAACTGATTTATTCAGTCGTATCATGTGTTGGATTGGGAAGACAATTCCAAAGCTTAGCTTCAGAAATAGAAAGTGCTCCTGTATACTATATATAGTCTCACTGCGGATGTAGCACACTTGGAGATGCCCTCGCCGAAGAGATCGTCCACTGATTTCACTAGTGGGAGTAAACTGCACAACCTCATCATTTCCCGGAGCACCATGTAGTGAAAGGAAAACGTACCATGTTTCATCTTGTTTTAATTTCATGCCAACTCGTGGCCAGTGCAGTTTTTTTAAAATCGACTGGCATGGTCGCGCCTGGTGAAATTTCCGTTGAGAGCCACTTTTGCCGCAAAGCTTTGCCCATTTTGTACATCTGGCATAATATATTCAGAGGCTTTTTCCAAGATTAAACTACAATAGTAGACGTGAAAGAGAATAAGCGATAGAATGAGAAGTATGCGTGACTTTTAATCCAACGGATTTTTAATTCTGTTGAGAAATATTAGCGTACCGTTCACGGTTCTGCATTTTTTAATGTGAACGTCAAACTTTAAATGTGCATCCTATGCGTAAACTTAATACTGTTACAGAGGTTTTGTATAGCTGCACAGAATGCAGGTTGTGTGGTATGAAAGCGCTATGAATCTGCAATTTAACTTCTAACTCTTATTATTATCATATACTGAGCTAGGACTTGTTTGCAATACTCGTACCGTAATACTTTCAATTGATAAAAACCTACCTATTGGGCGAAATAAATGGTTTTGTTTACTTGTACTATGTACACACATTCTCACAACTGTCTGGGGTTAAATTGTGGTTGTACCTAAGAGAATATATAACTTGAGCTATTCGCAAACTCTACGGGTGTAGGCTGCTACCTTGGGAAATAGCTGTAGCCTCCAATCCTCAATACCTCAACTTCAGCAGCCAATCTGGCTGACAGCCAGTCCTCTGGCCTGATGCAATTAAATGGCCTACACCATATTGTTGCAGGGAGAACAGGCGCAACATTATTTTTTCCAGTCCGGGTGCAACTGAGCGGGATCACAAAAGGACACGGTTCTCACCAACTAACTTTATTCACACAAAAAGAAAAACACAAAGGACAGCAATACGCTAAAAACTCAGTTAAAACCCCTTAAATTTTGACGGTACACGCATAACACCACCGCAAATAACTAACGCGCTTGCACCAGTTTGTAACTTCCCTAGGTAAAATTTCTAGGACGGCAACCAGCAAAAGGGGGACAACAAATAAACATATTATACGCATGCTGCCAGCAAGGTTCTCGATCACGAAAAGTGAAGCACCAATTATCCACAGTCGGGACTTTATCTTCGCTATCCACGCAGGTCTGTAATCCGCAAAGATCGCCAAGATGAAAGCTTTTCAAAACGAGTCAACTAAGGATGAAGAGATAAAATAACCTTTCGTACCAGCACTCTCCTCTTCCAGTAATAGCTGGGAATAACTTGGTAACAGGGGCTGCAGGTGCGTTCACCCAACGAAGAGACAAGAGTTCCCGCCCACCTGTTCACTAAACATAACTACTGTATTAGGCAATACTATCGTCGCAGCAAGGGGTTACACGTTCACAAGTAAATTCGCACCGTGCCAAGGTTCACAGTAGGTATTAAAAAACACAATGAAGTGCACTAAAAGTAAAAATGAGAAGGATGATTATTTTGTTCAGAAGTTTACGTCTCTGCCTAAACAACAAAGGCGACATCACAGAGGGGATAAAAGAAGGAGCACATAGCCCGATGATAGCCCTCCGCAACCCGCGGACGAGTACGCTCCCGCGCAGGACTAACACCCACGGGTACAGCAAGCCGTTAAAGAAGAGGAAGAACAGACGGAAGAGAAATCAGCAGGAGCATGAGAAGGAAAGAAAGCAAGTGGGCACGAAAGACACGTCAAGAAATGAATAGCAATTGCATAAGTTTTATCTACAGAAGAAGCTAGCACTAGAACAGCGAGGAAACGAATACAATAACTATGGAAAGCTTCTAGCATAACGACACTGAAGGGAACCGATTGGGCACTCCCAGAAAGCCTAACTAGCACTGGACGATTTCACTGGGTCCCCTATGTGCGCAACTTCCTCCCTTAACTTAGTACGGGCAACCAAGTAACTAGGCCGTTGGCCTCAGAGCGTAAGTATGCCCCGCAGAAAGAATAGAAGCAACTTTGCAGGGGACCTACATTATATCGTATTCAACTTTAGGACCTTAGCCAACGCTCTCAAGTAATCATGATAGGCTTTTTTTATAGCTAATTTAATAGTATAACTGTTATTATTCAAAATCATATTCCTAAAAGAGAGAGGTAAGCCTTGCGCACAAAAACTTCAGTTATGCCACAACCAGACAAGTAACACTGCTCAGGTGAAGCCTGGCATAAAAAATATAGCTTGGTAGCATAGAGCATCTATATCGGCAACCGCACTCGTATGCAATTGTTACAATAGGCCGTCAGTATTTCTCCTTAATCAAAAATGTGAAATTACAACTGAAGAAAGAATACAAGCACCGACAAGAAAAACCCAAACGATGTCCAAGCGTCTAAAACTTACCCGCTCTCCGAATTATAGATGACCAAAAAAATGTATAAAAAAGGGGAAATCGTTGAAACGCTGAGAAAATTTACGTTAAAAAGACATACGTAAAAGTGTAAAAAAAGATAAGCAAGGAAAACAAAGGAACTATATGGACATCTTCGAGTGGTAAGAAAAATGGAAAAAGAATCGGGGACACTGTCGCATTCTCTACACTACAGTTACTTCCACTAGCAGAACGGTGAATGTTGCCAAATTGTTAGAACACAATGATGTAACTGGCGGAATTCCGTTAAGGAAAAATTGCAAGAAGGTAGCAACCTCGCCGTTACAATATCAACCAAGTAGGGTTAATGGGAAAAAGGAAGAATAGTCGTTGTTCGCGTGGCAAACCAACCTATTATTTTTTTCCAGTGTAAGCGATTTCTGGGAGTGCATATTCCTAAAAAAAATCCACAATCATAATAAAACACAGTTTGTTGGGCTTTCTCTTTTATAAAAAAGAAATCCACTATCATTCTAAAACGCAGTTTGTTGGTTGGTTGGTTGTTTGCTCACTCGCTTAACTGTTTGGTCTGTCTCTCCGTCACGATATTCACAATGTTAAGGATTTAAATATTAGAAAATTCGTCAATTTACTTAGAAGATAAGGCGGCAGGAAATTCGAGTTCTTAGTTACCATATAGCTAATATTGTTTCTGGAACATACTAGAGCTACTGCTTTTTTTAAGCCCGCGCCGCCTAGAGAAGTAGTTTAGTACAATTTGATCAGGGGAGACTCAATGGAACTAAACTAAAACTTAGTCGTGACCGCATGCTTGCGAAAGACGCCACACCGACGAGTTGAAATAGTTAAGGTTGGACCTCAAGCATTCGTAGGTTAGGCTCTTATAATCCTAACCTAAATATATAAGTAGTGTTTTATTCTTGAGGCGCGAGGAACTGTAAGAATAGTTATAGCGTAAACTTTCTGTACTTGACGACAACCATTTAACGGTGTTGTTTATATGGGTGCAGCTCAAGTAGCTGGCCTGTCAGGGGCGGAAGGTTGAATGGATTAAGTAAATAAATACTCAGATACGTTTAAACATGTTCTGTAAAGAGAACGGTGAACTGAATATGAAGTGTAAATAAGGCTTCACCTTAAAGAATTAAAGAATAAGTTAAATCAGGGCTCCATGCCAGTCCAGATCTTGCTTCTGGTGCTACGAGAGTTTCCACCTGCCTCTGGTGCAATTCCTGTTGATAATTGTTTGTTGCTCAACTAGTATAATATGTTCTCTTCATTTGTGTGGGTAAGGGTAGAAATTTGCAATTGGCGACGATTTTTCTGGTGAAATTAATCAAACCAATCAAAGGCTGCAAAGCAGTACCGTTCATCGATCTGACGTAATTGATGACGTCACTTGTCGGTGTTAGTTTTTCGTTTTTTGTGAATTCTCCCGTTACGCTCTTTGTTTCCTGGTCCAACCTACAGCAGCCTTTAACAGCTGCTACAGTCTTCCAGTCAAGTTACGGCCGGTACCGCTCAATGACTGATTAGAAAGTACGGAAATTACATTCGCAGGCTTGAATGGAAGTAGCGGAAGCTCACGCTGCAGTATATAGGCTGTATTCGTAAACCACAAAATGCGAACGCAACCAATGTCGCTGAAAATGATGTCTAAGTGACATTAGTTGTAGCCCCGGAAACTCGTTCGTGGTTGTGCTTGCAAGCACAAGTGATGACTTCGCTTTCAGTACCTTATGGCACCCTGGTCATAACCAAAAAACCTCTCCGATTCAAGTACGGTCACAGAGCTCCTTTCTGAAAACTGTAGTCAACGATTACTCCATTACACGCTCAGTCAATTATCCGTCCGGTAGCCTCAGCTATTCGTTTAACTGCCAACACAATCGCAGGTCATCTCTTAATCACTTCACCAAATTCCGCTTCACCTCTTACCTCATCATATATTGCACCTTTTACATTTTCAGCTCAAATTGCACTCAGTTCCCTCCCATGGATAGCATCATAAAAAATTCAATATACTAATATCCACTCAGTTCACAACTATTATTACGTGAAGCTTGGAAGTCGGTGATAAAATGTCAACTGCTTCAAATTATCAAATACAGTAAGCTGTTGTGAATACAAGGCAAGAATACAAGAGTTATCCTTCATAAAATACGAGATAATTTAGTTACACGATTGCTGACTAATTGCGCTTAATAAATCAGTATCTCAAAAACTTCTCATTTCTGGCAGCTATGACACATATAGTAATGGTATAAATTGTACATTACTCGTATCGTCACCACAACAGTATTAAATTATCACAGGAGCAAAAATGTCACTCTAAGGTCCATTTCGTTCTTCAATAAAAAAAACTGCTTAAAAAGTAATTTCTATCCTACTTCGATGATTATCGTGTTTCAACTTATTTTGTAAATCAATGGATATCGCTTAACGTTTAAAAATCATGCGAGATATTTTCTGAGTTACGTTGTTACATTTATAAACTAGAAAACTCTGAGAGCGCATACTTCCGCCAAGTAAAGCAACGGTAACGAAAAAGTCAAAATGGCACTGAAACCACGATTTCTTTTGAATCAACTCCAAAATCTAATCATTCGTGCCTTTTAATCGTATTAACAACTTTTGCAACTTTTTTGAAGATCGTTTAATTCATAACTGTTTGAGTTATGCTGCTAACAAACATTATGACAAACATAAGTCAAACATACAAACGAAATAGCCGATCTGCACCAAAATTAAGTCATTTATATCTTTAACATTACTAACAACTCCTGCAATTTTCATAAAGATCCATTCGAAACTTTTTGAGTTATTGCGTAACTAACATCATGACAAACAGAACTCAAACATAGAAATGAATCAACCGATCTCCTCCAACATTTAATCCCTTGTGCCTTTTCATATTATAAGCTACTCCTGTAAATTTCATGAAGATCCATTCGAATTTTTCTAGTTATTGCATAGCAAACATTATGACGAACACAACTCAAATATAAAACGAATCAACCGATCTGCACTAAAATTTAATAATTTATGTCTTTTAACATAACTAATAATTCCTGTAATTTCATAAAGATTCACTCAAAACTTTTTGAGTTATTGCGGTAACAAACATAAAATTAAACACAGCAACAAACATACGAACGAACCAACAGATCATCACAAAAATTTGATTATTAACTCTTTGTGATATATACCTAACAACTCACGTAAATTTCATAAAAATCCATCAACAAATTTTTGAGTTATGGCATCGAGAAAAATGGACAGACAAACAAACGAACGGATGGACGGATCGGCACCAAAAGTTAATCATCTGTTCCTCCTAACATACCTAACAATCCCTGTAAATTTCGTCAAAATCCGTCCATAACTTTTTGAGTTATCTTGGTAGCAGATAGAAAGACAGATAAAGATACAAACGACCCGACAGACAGATAATCCCAACGACAACATAACCTCCTTGGCGGAGGTAAAAAAAAAAAACTTGAACTTCAAAACTACACCAGCGCCACTTGTGGCCATTCTTCTAACCAAGCGATCGTCCTAGAAATCGCCGTAGAATGTCTTCTCTTTTATATTCATAGTTCTTTGGTGTAAGTTACGTGCTTCGTAACGAGCAAGGGTAGGATAAGAAGTGAAATTAAGCTCAGAAATAAATTTAATGCAAATTAATGAAAAGAAAGCAAAGGAATGTGGATAGGAAGTTAGCTTTCGAAGAGCAATATTGGCAGCAGCAGTGGATGGTGCAGAGAATGGTTCGCGAAGCAATCACAAAATACGAAAATAACATTGATGATCATATTAGGCTACAAAAAAATGAAGTGGGTTAACTTCTGGGGATAAAAATAAAAAAGTTACAGAGAAAGAAGTTGAGAGACAGAAATGAAATTATGACAGCCAAAAACTGGTGCAGGCAGAGACACTGTAAGCAATAGATTAGATTAGATTAGATAGGCGGCAGTAGACGAACCAAAAGGCCCATTCCCAAAAAGACACCGGGATTTACACCCCGATCCTCTATGAGCTATTGCCATTATGTTAGTAGAATGTAGA
>LQNS02278083.1:2821649-2840823 GCA_001587735.2 Parhyale hawaiensis | reverse complement strand
AAAAATGCTCATTTGTTCAGATTGCACTTCGAACTATCGTCCGATGTTCGGATTAAGGAGGGGTTCGGATTATTGAGGTGCGGATTAGAGGGGTTTTACTGTAGTTTGAAAGCTAATTCCTTTATTTCCATTTTCACTATAAGTTGTACGGTATGCTTAGTCTAGAAGTATAAAAAAAATAAATGTTGATTATTTGCTATCTTGTGTTCAGAAAATTGACTTCTAGCAAATAATTAGGCTTAGAAGTACACTGTTCAGTACCCACTCATATAGGTACTGTCTAAACCTTGGCTCATGTTCTGCTGCCATGAACATGATTTCAGGCATGAGTAGGCCATACAGCAAGTCTCTGAGAATTGATCATCAGCTTGTCACTGGTCAAGACAAGGAATGGATTAGGATTGTGAGCTGAGNAAACCTTGGCTCATGTTCTGCTGCCATGAACATGATTTCAGGCATGAGTAGGCCATACAGCAAGTCTCTGAGAATTGATCATCAGCTTGTCACTGGTCAAGACAAGGAATGGATTAGGATTGTGAGCTGAGGTTTCACTCTTTTTCAGTGAGAAATGCCTAGTTTTTGTTATTTTATTACCTATGTTTGAAATAAATTGAAGCTTTTCTGAGCATAATATGTAGGTAGTATCTAAGCTCACCTAAACTCTTCTATTCCAAATCTTACCTACCTCTCCTTTGTATAGTAGGCTAATGAAAGTCCTGCTGTCAAAAATCTATGGATTTACTGAGTGAGCTTTGCTCATATTTCAGTCATTGTATCGAAAGGAGAGATATGAAGAAATTCTTATCTCTGAAAATGTCAATTTCCATCTAGGATATATGGGTATATATCAATGTTCTTACTTAATCTTGTTATGCTTTTTAGTAGTTAGCCTACGTCTCTGAATACCATTTTCAACTATATTAAAACTAGAGTACTCTGAGAGTGCATACCTCTGCCAAGCGCAGCAACGGTAGTAAAAAATTCAAATTGGCTCTGAAACCATGAATTCTATCGTATCAACTCCAAAATCAAATCATTTGTGCCTTTTGATAGTAATGACAGTTGGTGCAATTTTCTTGAAGATCCGTACATAACTTTGTGAGTTATGCTGCTAACAAACGTATTGGAAACATGATCCAAACATACAAATGAATGAACCAATCTGCAACAAAATTAAATTAATTATGTCTTTTAACATTACTAACAACCCCTATAAATTTCATAGAGATCCATTCATTATTTTTTGATTATTTTGCTAATAAGCGTGAAATTAAAAACAGTGACGAACGAACCAACGGATCATTACCAAAATTTGGTCGTTTACTCTTCGTTATATACCTACCTAACAATTCATGTTAATTTCATTATAATCCGTCCATAACTTTTAGAGTTATAGCATTGAGAAAAATGAGGCAGACAAACACATGGATGGACAGATCTTCACTTACAAAGAGTTAATCATCTGTTCTTTCTAACATGCCTAACAATCCCTGCAAATTTCGTCCAAATCGGTTCATAACTTTTTGAGTTATCTGGGTGACAGACACGACAAAAACATAACCTCCTTGGCGAGGGTAATAATACCTAAAGTTATATAGCTAAGTAGGGTTGCAGATTCGGAGGATTTGAGGGTGAGCTGAAGTTGGAACACTTGCACTAGGACAGTGGTTCTTAACCTGGAGGTGTGTGCTTATCACAGGAGGGGGGCGTGAGCCTCCACAGTAAAGCCTGATTTTTCCCATTAATGTTTTTGACAAAAGAGTTCTGGTGAGTGCCTTAGTGCCCCATTTGTTTTAAAACAGTAAGAGGTAACTAAGAAGGGGTTCAAAGGAAAAACATATCCTTCCGGAGGCGTGGGAGTAAAAAGGTTAAGAACCACTGCTCTAAGAGTTGGAATTTGGAGCCCAACTCTGGAAAACAACTTTACAAAGTATCTAAAATTTTTACAAATTAGCTCAGAATTATTGGTCTGGAAATGTAAAAATTACCTACCTACAAACTGTTTGCTTAAGCTTGATGCTGATTCCTTATTTTTGGCATTCAGTAGGTAGCTATAAACAGTTTTTCTATATAATTATTAATGAATTTATAACTGTTTGGGAGTAATGATGCCAAATAGGTATTGTTTGTGTGAAAAAATTCTGCTTTTAACTTGATAGTCTATGTGTATATATTTTGGTAGACAGCAGTTAAAAAAAATTAATGGTTGTGCTAAATGTATCAGGGAGTTGGAAAATTGGGAAGACCAGGATTTGGAGTCAGAAAAACTAGAGGATCAGGAGTCAGAGTCTGACTTGAGCCATCCAACTCCACCACCGTGCACATAAACTGTTGATTGTATTGGAGTACATAATAGCTAGCAAGTTTAATGTAACCTAACACTTTACTTTGAGCTAGAATATAGTTTCATGGGAGTAGCTCTCCTGACAAGATCAGGAGTGGTCTTGTCCTTGCTAAAAGCTTAAGTGCGAACATTGGAGCAGCTTAGTTGTTTTGTACGTAGGTTGTCAATCATGATTGACAGGTGATGACTGATGACCCATGATGTGCAATAAGTAGAGTGATCTCCTTCCAAGCAAGATGCAATCTTAACAGCCTGTTATTTATTTTTACTTCAAAGGTTTTGTGTATGTTTAATTAGATGTTGAAATTTATAGTTTATTTCTTTATTTCAGAGCTATGAGTTTTGATCTTGAAGATTGGGCTTGTGCGCAGTTGGATAGCTTAGGTCTGCCAGATGCTGACACCATTGTTCAATACCTGAAGCCTATTGATGATCCGGATGAAGTGGAAAGCTTCCTGCTATCCATGATGAATAGTAATGATGAGAAACACTGCGACTTCATCCAAGAATTCCTGCAACGACATGCTGCTGCGAAAATTGATGCTCATTTCTACCGAAAAAGTGAAATTGAGGAACCTAAGCCAAACAACCAAAATAAGAAGAAAAACAAAGGTAATGGTCAGCTTAATAATGGAAATGGCAAAAAACCACAGAAGGGTGCTGGAAGTGAGAAGGAAAATCAGCCAGAGAGAAATGGCAAGAACTCCAAATCAAAAGAAAATTCCCCTCCTTCCTTTGGATTTAAAAGTGGTAAAGATGCCAAAGTTAAAGAGAGCTCACCTGGTGCTACAAGTGCTGCTGCGGCTCCTCCCTCGACTTCATCTAAAGCCCCAGTGAATGCCCAGAAGAAAAAGCCAAAATATGTGAACCTCTACGATGAACAGGAGGTTGTTTTGCTGAGTGGCAGACATGTGTGTGATTGCTTGGCTAGCAAGCATAAGCTTATAAACAATTGCCTATTTTGTGGCCGTATCGTATGTGAACAAGAAGGTGAAGGACCCTGTTTATTTTGCGGTAATAACGTTCAGTCAAAGGCCAACAGGGCTGCAGGTGGTGGTGGTGGTGCTGCTGCTGCTCCTCCCGATAAACAGCCTACTGATAAGAAAGGCAAATCCAAAGTCACTTCTGTAAAGGACATAGCTGCAGGCATCCAAAAAGCTGTTGACCACAAAAACAAATTGCTCGAATTTGATCGCACGAGTGAAAAGCGAACCAAGGTATATGATGATGAATGTGACTATTTTGACAGTGGTTCTCGTTGGCTAAGTAAGGCTAGCAGAGAGAAGTTGCAAGCTCTGGAAAGTGAGATGATAGCAAAGAAATATGATCGCTCTGAAAACAAAATAACAATTGATTTCATGGGCCGAAAAATTATCACAGACGAGAGCAATAACCCTGGTGTGTTTGATCCTGATGACCCCGTGCTGAAGGCAATCCTTGAGCATGAACCTCATGATATTGTCACTGCCAGTGAACATGCGAACGCTGTTGTACACCACGAGTTACCTCGCCCTGTGTACACAGAATCGAAAGAACAAGCTGCCAATCAAAAGGAGAGAGCTCTCAGCACTCCTTTGTCATCGTACAATAGGCTTGATCGTTTACAGAACAATGAACTACAAGAAATGAGTGATCAGGGTAAGTGTTTATCAATGCATCAGCCTTGGGCATCTTTGTTAATTCAAGGCATAAAGAAACACGAGGGCCGTACCTGGTACTCCCCCCACCGAGGCAGACTCTGGATTGCATCTACAGCCAAAACTGCTTCACCTGAAGACATCAAAACCTTAGAGGACTTCTATCGCATGCGGGAAGGTGATGATTTGCTATTCCCTTCGCATTACCCTCCTGGATGTCTATTGGGCTGCGTAGATGTTGTTGATGTGTTGTCACAAGAAGAATATGAACGCCAGTTTCCAGGTGGAGAGAGTGACAGTCCATACGTTTTCATTTGTAAAAGTCCTCAACCTATGTCTTTCAAAATTGCTATGAAAGGCCAACATAAAATATATAATCTTGATCCCAAGCTTCATCAAGCTGCGAAGAAAATTCTCAAGTAATTAATGCTCATCGTTTGTCTAGGTCTTTTCTCTATTGTTTGAAGTTTAAATTTTTTGAAGTTGCTGTAGTTTGCATTGCCTAAATCAAATGTAGCTAGTTTTGCAGCTCTAACGTGACTAGCCCTCAGGGGCATATTCTGGCGGGCCCTTTCCCTGCCACAATATGTTCGGGCATCACGCTCCCAAGGGTCCCGAGTGCCTTCTCCGCAGGGGATGTAGCATCTGGCCGCAGTTCCTGCTGACAAGGTTAGTTTTGTAAAGTTAGGTAATACTTCCCCTTCTGTTTCGGGAGGTGGGCTGCCGATCGAGGTGGCTGACCTATTCCCGCTAGACTTCTACTTTCTTGTATTTCGTTTCCTTCCCCTGAGCGACAGCGTTCAGCCGCGCCCAGGGGTTGGAGATGCTCAACTTGCGCCTTTTTCCTGACAGTAGCGCACTCACCACTCTGAGACCTACCGGCAGAAAAGCAGAGACAAAAATCATTGACAATTTAAAACGCGCCCTAGTCGGCGCACGAGCCTGTGGTTAAGCACAGGAATAGTTCGGCGCGATATAGGCAGTGTGCTACTGAAGCGCTATTAAAAACTTCTACTACTACTAACGTGACTAACTTATCACTCATGTGTTGTGCTCGTGACAGCTCACCTTGTGCTTACCTCTATTTTTGCTAGATATTTTGTTGTGTTATCGGGGGAAAGCAAACATGAAATTCTTCATCGCTAATTAACATCGGTGTATTACCTACCTAGGTACCTACCTACCTCGTATGGCAGTCCATTATGTTTCACCGTTATTGCATGTTACTCTAGCCTGAATTATTTATCAAGTATTGCTTGTCAATATTTGAAACATTTGTCATTAACCCCAAGGCCATTACCACCTGCCGGTTTGTTTACAGTTTCCCTGGAAGCATTTCAACTAGCTATTCAAATTTGCAGGACGTATACGGTATGAGCGAAAAAATAACTGCTGGTAGCACTGCAGTACAGTAGCTAGCCTATATACCTATGTTGTTTGAGATTCAGGTATATGTGTGCTAGTACGTTAGGTTACGCACTTGTTCTAGCTGAGTTGAACTTATCTTAATTCCTAACCTATTTTTGACTAACCAAATCACCCGAGATTAAACCCTATCTGCACCAGGACCACATTGCCTCTGAGTTTTTGTCCTAACTATGTACTGGTTTACACTTATTGCGCGGTCAGAAATTTTGCTGTCAGAGAACATGAAGTAACGAATTCTCATCTGCAGCAGCGATTATAAAAACATGTAACTAGCTACATGGTATTGTGAGAACATAGCGGTAGGTTTCGTTTTTCAGATTTGTCTGTGTTAAAATAGGCCGAGTTGTGCCACGTTAGGGGCTCTATAGGTTACTTCATCAACAGTTAGCCCTTTTCGGAGTCTTGCCTTTCATGCTCACTTTACTTAATTCCTATTCCCACTGATGTATCTTACTGCTAGTTTTTCATTTACTGTTTCTATTAGAGGTGGACCGAAAGTGTTTTTTAACATTCACGAATGCGAATATTTTGTTTTCTTATAATTCGCAAATAGTGAATGTTTACTCAAAGTTTTCTTTCTCAAGTGATATGGCATGTTATTTGGATTCTAGAGTGGACTATTTGAAATCCAATTTCATGGTAAGAGTTCAGCCATAGAAAATTGAATAGCTAATTAAAATTCACTAAATGTTCTTTGTTTCCAGGATGCGGTACAAGGATCTACTCTTACTTGCATCCCACAAACCTCTTTCCCCAACCACCGCCCTTTAAAAGAGGATTATTTACTAGTAGAGTAGATTAACTAGATCCACTAGATTGCATGCAAGCCACTATTGCTGTTGCTATTACAAGTATAAGCTGTTACAAAGAAATGCGCGAGCACTAATTAATATATATTATCTCTCAAAATAATATATATATATATATATATCGGTCGGCATGCTAAATTTCAGCCAAATTTTATTCATGAGTAATTTAAATTATTTGAGTTTGAAATCTGGCTGAAATTTAGCATGCCTACTGATATATATTTATTAATTTGAGATATATATATTAATTAGTGCTCGCACATTTTTTTTTGTATCAAAAGTCTAAGTATATATCTAATAGTTAAATTCTATTATTGGCAGCTTGAACTTCAAAAACAAAAATTTTTCTGCTCTTTCACCTGTCGGGTTATACTTTTTCACCGTATACTAGGCCGGCATCACTAAGAAGACGCTCACTCGCAACACTTGTTGGCGGACAAGCAAGATGAGATTTTGCTGAGAAAGGTTAGGCTAAATATTCGCGTGCATCTTCCACCATTTCAGAGGATCTTCATTGGTGGATGTGATTAGATATTCACATGTCTACATGCGAATATTGCAAACCATGTAAATATCCGTGCATGCGAGTATTCGGTCCACCTCTAGTTCCTATGAATGGATGCCTTGTGCTTGATACACATGGCCCGTTTCTTTCTTCTCTAGAATCAGAATTACTGTTCATAGTGAGGCTTAACCTACAATTGTGATACTAACCTAGTTATGTAATGACAAGCCTATGTAAAGCAATTAGTTTCGTGTTCATCGGGAGCAGTTACTTCTGATAGGTTAGATGTTCGTGTGTATGTATACTACCAGAAATGGAAGATTGTTGTGTTGCATTACTGCTGGAGTAGCTATTTGTATTCGAGTGATGATTGTGTTTTATTGTCCTTTGCCGCCACGGTAGCAGCATGCTTCCGTTCTCAGCTCCGACACCTTGTATCGCTCGTTCGATGCCCCGTGAGGCACAAGAGCTCTTTGCAGATCTTGGTGTGCTGACTCGGTAGTTGTGTGTGCATGCACGGCGCCGTGGCGGAACTGCCTTCCTCACAAATGAGGGGGGTGGGGGGTCTCGGGTCATTTGTTCCTTCCGTCAAATTGGCGCCATAGTTCGTGACCAGAGGGCGACTGCGACTACACTTGCTCATCTGGGGCCAGTGGGCCTACACCCGCAGCACAAACCAGTGCATGTGGGTTTCCCAGGTGAGGGTGTGGTCTAAGTTGACTTTACCTTTACTACTACATTACATGATTGCTATTATGCCATTCAGAGAAGAGTTTTTAATTTCACTTGCTTCAGTGTTGATTGAAGTGTATAGTTGCTACATCTGCTGTATATATTGATTACCTACTCTGTCATTTGCGACCTACAATGGATGCTGAATTGTTTCAAATTAGGCTTTACTCAATTAGGTTGCAAAGTACTCTGCTGTCGCCTCAGGAACATCCATGTAGCAATTATGTGAAGACCTTGAGGATGAAACACTGCGATTTAGAAAGTTTTATAATTGGATTCTGTAATTTTTCGTTACAATGATTAGTTAAATCCTACAGATGTACAGACATAATTGTAAGAAACAGACCTATCCCACAAGTTAACTCACAATGTAAACAGTTTCAAAAAATTAGTTCTACGCAATAACAATAAATTGTGATAGAAATAAGTGTGCGACAAACTTTAGGCAAACTGTAGATAGAAATTCGTCATATGCTTCATTGCTGTAGTGTACATTCCACTGATGAATACTGTACATAGAAATAGTGACATTATTGCTACACTGTAGTAAAAAAAGAGCAAATTTTGGTACGGAGGGGCATAATCGTATTGATTCAATATATACCTTAGATAAAAACCATTGTTACAAGGTTTTATGTCGATAATTTAGTTGCTAGAGAGGTGATGAATAAATATTTTTAGACCTTGGGCTATTCGTGTGTGCTAGATGACAAGTTACATTGCATTCTTCATCAAATAGCACAATCAATACTAAATAGAAATGTTGAATAAACTGAACAAAAGATTTTTAAGAATTTAACTTGCAAAGTCACATAGGTACTCAAAAAAGAACAACATGATTGAAAATATTGCGTGGTGATTATAACAGTTCCAGGTTTGCATGAGCCAAAAACTCCGTATTTTTCAGCAGAAGATAATCAACAACAATGACAAAGCATGAGCCAGCGGAGATGTGAATCACGAACAAGCAAATGAATTGTACAAATCAAACTAAGTAAAGCACAGCGCCATTGAAAAACTGCATAGAAACAATACTAAGTGGTAGTAACTACAGACATACTTTTTACATCCACGGCAGACTATACACATAAGTGTAACAAACCATAATATACCAATGCAGCATAAAAGTGACTTACCCTTTGTTAGTAGTGATAGGTACGCGAAAAATGGGATAAGCAATATTGTCGGATTAAAGGGACACACTGCAAACCAATCTTTCTAATACCAGACAAACCAAAAAATATTGATGACGAGGTAGACAACTCGTGATAAACAGGTTACCAATAGATTGACAGAGTGTAACCAGGCTGGACATGAGTGCGCAATGTTATAGAGTCCAGAGACAGTGCAATAGATGGAGGAAACATTTGATATGCAGCAACAAAAAGCGTCAACTCTTTTTAAGGCAACTATATAGGCTTACAGATACCGTCAAAACGAGGAAAAGAAAATTGAGAAAGTGAGATCTGAAAGCAAAGGACGGCCATGTAAGATGAGACCAAATATTGCAACTAGAAAGATACACTCAATCAAAGCCTAAGCTATAAAGCTGTTTCAGTTGATTCCATACATAAAATAGTAATCGGGTAAAGAATATTTGATTTAGTCTACAGCTTGTAACAGCATCAGTAAACCCAGCGCGCGACCCACTCCTATAGTCTTGGCTGCTTGGGGAGAAATTGCCAGTTATTGTCATATCCGCAGTCAGTGACTCGATACTACCTTCAGTTTACTGCAGTAACGACATTGGAGGGCTGAACTGTAACACAATGCTTATGTTAGTGCACCTCACACGAACCATGCAGGGCCTGGAAACTCGAATAACGTAGGTAAACTCAAGAACTTCTAGAATGCACCATCTGGTAAATATTTATTATTACCACTGATTTTGCCATCTTGTTACCCTAATATTGACTTAAATTTGATTCGAACATAGTTTTAATCTGCAAACGATATGAAATGATGTACTGTATAATGATTATTATAATGGGTTGGGTTACTAGCGCCGCAGGCACTAGTAACCGCCTTGGATTAATCAACCATACACGAGTGTAAATTGCTAATCCCAGAAAAAGCGTACAAAAACGAGCAGTCATATTAACGGCTTCGTGCCGGCAGCAGTACACTTACATTCCCATAGGACACGACATGCTTTGAGTTTCCAGGCCCTCGATTACCCGGACTGGCAAGCATACAGACACCACAACAGCACGTGAGAATCGTCAGGCCAACAAAGTGTCGGTAAAAGGAAGCCTGGGAAAGGATACCTCCAGCAAGAGAGTGCTTTGCTCCCTGAGCCATACGCAACTCGCAGCAGTTGAAAACATAAAGTTCATAAATGTAGCGGTGCCTTTGTTTCCTAACTACATCAGTTTCAGCTACTGTTAATCGAATTTATATACCCATAAAGGCAACTTGATAACTTGGATTAATCAGTTACACACACCTTTCACAATGCATCATCGAGCATTTTACATGAAAAATATTGCTCATTTAAATGTGTGTTAATAATACAGTACTCACAATTTGTTCCAGAAGTCAATTGTTCATGAACTGAAATGTTCGAGACTCAAGGCACCACTAAAATATAACTTTTTTTTTTTTTTGAGCTCGAAATTGTGCATTTCCAATGTAGCGTAAAGTGAGGCAAGTGCACATGCATTCCGAGACCTGAAGCTAAAATAAAACGTGTTGCACGACTCGATCAGTGCCAAACGAAGTGAGAAGTTCCAATATGATGCAGTTAATAATGAATCAACAAAAAGAGCCAGCGAGTACCAATTCAAAATAGGCCGCCTAGCATTCAATAAAATACAAATATACAGTACATACACGCACGCACAAACTTTTCTAGCATAGAAAAAAGTATAAATACAGAGGTGATTGGTTCAATTGATGAATGTCAAAGAATTATTTCCCAACAGCAGACGGTTCGTTCAGTGATTAAGTTTCTTTAAAAAGAAAAAAAAAATAAAGAGAAGTTATAGGTAATGCAATGTGCGCACACATGTCCGGCAAATGTTGACATACGGCAGGGCTTTCTCATCAGTCGCGAAATAAACGCTTGGCGCCGAGCTCTCCCACAAAAATTTTAGCATTCGAGGCCTGTAGAACCCGGCCAAGCCCTACATCCCTTCAGTAAAATCAAACTTGAAAAGCTTTGAAAGAATGTTTGGCTTTAGCATAGCATGATACCAATGGGTACTTCAGGTTTGTCATTAAGAGTGAGTTCTGACCAGGATTTAGATTATCATGCTGCCAGTTTAGCCAGCAGTACGTAGTACAGGAGTGAGCTTAGAAAAGAAAGAATGTTGGCGTTATCAATTATGAAAATGTAGGAGCATAGTAACTACTCAAAATACAAGACAAAGAGCTTTAATCACGTGCATTAATATATTGTAATATACGTCAAAGTGGATCACCGAAGTAAACATGAACTCGGTTGAAGAGCAGCGGGGAAAGTTACCGTGGCTACGACAGACAGCTGTCCAATGGATGTAAAGCCAGGCATCCCACAAGAAGATAGTTTTTTAAAAACCTTCAAATTAGCGGAATAATGTCAACAAGGTTATACTCGAAACATAAAAGATTTGCACCGTCAAATTTAGAGGTGTTTTAAGTTCTATGACTACTTAAAATGAACAATCGTGATCTAGATTTTAAGTAATAATTCACGCAATTTCAACTAGATCTGAATAATTCTGAGGACCACTGCAACTGAGCATTATTATATTGAGGGTCCCTGCAACTTGGCAATCTGTACCACAGTAACGACGTGCGTGCTTGACCTACCAGGTGACAATGATATGCAGCATTTGTGAGTAGAATATGGACACAAGATTCCTAGTGGCATTTTTGTATGATAAACAATTATACTGTCACTCTATGATTGGATAAGTAAATGAATTACACAGACAACGGCTGAAGCAAAATCATACAGTCAAACATACATCAACAATGCACCAACACAATCCTGCAAGAAGCACACACTAAAAAAACACACCTAATGCAAACACTATCCAAAGAAAATCAAGCGAAGGATAACATAAAATAAAAAACAATCTTAAGCTACACAGGAATTAAGTAGGAAAGTCGCAGTGGGAATAGAAATATTATTGATAATAAATATATATCTCTTTATTGAAGTTATAACTCTTATAAACCGTCAAAGATGTGTGGCAGCGTGTAAAGACCGATCTAATGAGCAAGGGAAACGCAGACGTGCATCTTCTTAGTAGATGCAAGACTCGGCTGTAGCCCATATGCTTCCTCATAAAATGTAACCGCTAAACTGTAGGTTGTTCCGCAAGATGGAGGGCGGCTGACATCCACATACGCTTTGCTGGTGTGAGGGCTCAGCTTACGTCTGCGTTATTTAAAAAATATCACGTTTCGGTTCACTTCACTAGGGTTGCTATCCATTTCATTATTCTCTTAAGGAAATAATGTTAGTAGTTTCATCTAGAGACTGATGACTCGCGCAGCTCACTCCGGAATCATCAAGAGCAGCACCAGACAACTGCTTACAGCATGCGCTAGGAACACATCAACACTCGAGAAAGTCTACACAATATTATTTCAGCGCCATTTTTGTACCAAGCTCTTTTGCGTAAGGTTGCAAAAGCTAATTGAAACAAAAACCATGGGCCACAAGCACCATGTACCCTGCGGGAGACGAACCATTATTGATGCTCAGAAATAAGACCATACGCCAGTTTCAACTATGGCGAATACCTTGACGAGTTATACAAGAACAGTCATGAAATTTGGAAGCTATGGAGATCACACTGTTATTGTAAAGGCAAGTTAAACTGTTAGAACTTCCCTACGTTGATCTAACACAATAATATGAAAGATTTAAGTGGTAGTTTCACATCTTGGCAAGAGATCACGGGAGATGCTTGTCAGGGAAATTATCCATTTACAAAAAGGTGCCTAAAATCACTGGATGCAAGGAAACGAATGATGAAAGCAAAGAAGCTCAACATCCCCTCCCAGAAAAAAGACATAACAAGAGAGCAAATCCATGACCGCAGCCATGCATTAAGCAGTGGAGTCAGAGGAGAGGAGAAGGTTCATCGTAAGGCTGAAATTTGGTAACACAGGCAATGGAAGAGTGGTCGGTGCGACACCATCGTCCCACGCACATCCAGGCAGAGCTCAGCCTCGCCAAAGCCAACATGCATTGCAAGGGGAAAATCCCAACCGTTCCAACACTATTGTTTCTTGAGCTCCTTGCCAACACTGTACGACACAATTTTACCCCAGTCAATCTTTGTGCGGGTCACGGGAAGTTGTCGTCGGAGTGCTTTGAATGTGGTCTCACTCATTGTTTGGTAATTTTCACTGATGGCTGTCTGGTAGTCGTTCTCGGCGTTTTCAATGAGTTGTATCAGTTCTCTGGCAGTTTCCTCTTCGCCCTGCATGCAATGCACACCCATTGAATAACAGTAATCATCATTTATTTTGTTACAAATAAATGAATGCACGTATTAATAAATTTTTAATACCACTGATGCTCGGAATGGCATTTATGTATATCAGGGAGGTTATGGCATAAGTAGCCTAAACAAACAACATCAACAAACA
Source organism: Parhyale hawaiensis (assembly GCA_001587735.2). Classification (NCBI taxonomy): domain Eukaryota; kingdom Metazoa; phylum Arthropoda; class Malacostraca; order Amphipoda; family Hyalidae; genus Parhyale; species Parhyale hawaiensis. Next base: position 2,827,779 of record LQNS02278083.1, on the reverse strand, counting down.
TCAACATCAAGTGGTATTTTTTCTTATAGATATATAGCTAATAGGAGAAATAAAGGAAGGTAGAATAGGGGACATAGAATATGATAGGCTTATTACACACAGACACATTTTATACATTACAAGTATTTGGTAAAGTAGTAATACACTATAGAATGATGCATCTGCATAGCCACTGAAAGTTAAACTTTTTGGGCAACATAAAGCAAAACAACAGCTAATATGACGTATTCTTTAAAACGCTTTTTCAAGACATTATCAGAAATGGGATCTAATAAATACTCAGGAAGTTTATTGAGAAGAGTTGCAATTTAAAATACTGTAGCGCGTTTCTCAACGTCAACACGCACAGTTGAAAGATTGAGAACAGAACGTCTCATTTCGTAATTTTGTTGGGGAATAAGGGGACTGAAATACTTTACACAAATACTACAGGATGATTATAGAACACAACTCGAAAAAAATTAAGTAAGGAATAGTTGCAAACATCCTGAAATTGTAACATTTGTAAAGACAAGTACATTTCACTGCAACTCATTACAGGCACATGGTTTTCTTTAGCTACGTCTAACACGTAGTATTCGCCCAAGTATATTATTCAATATTACTTAAAGTTTGTGAATGTGACAACGTGGAGCTCCGCCCCAAACGATGATATTCTGGACCAGCACTGAATGAGCCAACGAGTAGTAAGTAAACTATTTCTAATAATTCACAATCAACATAATTGGATATTGCATAGATTATGCCGAGAACCCTGCTAAGCTTGCGCCCAATGTCTTCAATGTGGGACTTAAAACACAGCTTTTCATCCAGGATCAGTCCAAGATATCTCATTTGGGGCACCTACTCTAGTAGGTTATTGTTAAAAAAGCTAGGTGGCAACTGTTGGTGAGTTCAGGGGGAGAAAAGTATTAATTTGGTTTTATTCTCATTGGCAGTTAATCTATTTTGAGTTAACCATTCAGACAACACATTTAAAAAAGTTTGCATATCAGGTATAGCAGCTTGAAAATTACTACTATTTTTGTAGAAAACTGCCTAAAGAGCCAACTACAGCATAAGGTACGGTACCTATGTAGTCCTTAAGGGAGTGCAAGTGGTCAATCCAACAAACGGAAACACCATTTTACACTGCAAGTATTTTACTTTGAATCGTGAGTCATGATTCTCAGCTCATCCACTACAACTTTTTTGGATTTCCCTATAGCAGGGGCACTCAGCCAAAAAATGGCGTACTGTCAGTGGCACAAGACAGTCGTCACAATAGGGTTGAGGGCGGCGTTTCACTGGTATTGATGGGTCAACCTGGTGTGACCTATACGCAAACGGTACCGTACCACCTCCAAGCGACGATCGCTTTACCTGGATGTCGCTCATTCATGTAGGTACTCCCAGTTTGATCACTTTCAATTCGTTATTGTTAATGTCATCCACCGTTGCTGTTACACCACTCTCACTGGATCTCCTTATGTAATAGAAATAATCTCGGCTTGGTGTAGCTGGGTTTCCTCCCTCTACTGGGGCACCTGCCCCCTCCTTAACTTCGTCGTCAGCCCTCCCATTTCCAACAACACCCACATGACCGGGGACCCAGCAAATAAATCCGCAGCTGCTTCGGCCCCTCGATCAGGGTCGTCAATATTCTAAGGACATCGCATACCACAGGTTGATTAGCCTACTGTTATAGTTCTGCAACACCTGCAACTTGCTCTGTGAATTGGTGAATATAACAAAATTGTTACGGTCAAGCATTTCGACATGTTCAAAGCTTCAAGGAAACCGTAGAGTTTCGCTGAATAGGCCGGCATTCCATGCGACAGCTTTCTGCAGAGCACCACATCACCAGACACAGCAACACAGTCCACAGACTCTCCCATCCTAGAGCCGTCAGTGTAAATCTTCCTGCAGTCCGCATGCATTTCCAGCATATGATTCAGAAACATTCGTTTGGCATAGGTTGCTGCCACCGATGATTTTGGAGATCAAAATGAAGATCAAATTAAAATTTGAATTAACGCCAAGTAAATATGCAATGGGTGGGAGCAGATGCAGCCTCGTTATAAGTTTCTTTTTAACCACCAGGCACAGTGATTCTCTCATGTAGCTACTTCCTAAATTTTATCAGATTTAGAATCAGTTAAGTAGACAGCTTCAACACAGTAGCTAACCATCACTCAATCACAGATGCAACCACATAGGTACTGTACCGGTACTTTATTTCACTTTCAACAGAAAAGCCAGACCAGAGCTCTCCTGGCAATCCAAGACTCATGGATAATTGAGTCTATAGTTCTAGCGTGAAGTTCACTGGTGATGAGGCTCATGAATCAAGCTTCTGTAGATGCCACGGAAGAACGACACTCGTGATCCAAGAATCCAAATAACCCTACAGTAGAACGGCCTTAAGGGGATCAACCCAGCGATTTTGGACAAAACTGTAATTTTTCTGCTGAAAAGGAGTCCCTAGGTAGTGGAAAAGTGCGTCCCAAATTATTAAGGAGTCACTGTAAAACCCCTCCCCCCAAAAAAGGGCCGTGCCCCAAAGGTGAGGCATGGGGATCAAAATTATCGATTGTGGACAGATTGTTCTAAAATTTGGACAATGTATGTATTTTTGAGAAAGAAACACTTTGTTCCTACAACTTTTATGATTTAGACATTAGTTTTTGGGATAATGGGGAATACAGTATAATATACATATATATATTTTTGGGGAAATTCAAAAGGCAATAGAACTTAACGAGTTTTCAAGTTAGAAAAAAATGACAGTTTTGAAAGCCTTGAAACATTCCTAACAAAACTATAGAGCTGGATTTCTCATTTTTGCCCTCAGATATTTTTTTTTACAGCTCGAACCGAATATTTTTCCTCCAATGTTTTAGCTAGCGATCTAAAATCGCATTTCAAAAGAAAATCTGGCTCTATAATTTTGATAGGACAGTTTCAAGGATTCTCGAATTGTCTTTTTTTTTCTAGCAAGAAAACTCATTGAGTTCTATTCTCCTGAAATTTCCAAAATGTTTATTTATATATATTCCCATTATCTCAAGGTTCAAGGTTAGTGAGAAGGTTTGCTTGCGTAGCGATTCTAAGCCGCATCGCGCCTAAGGTCAAATATTTTGTCTCAGCATTTCTGCCGGAAGGTCGTGAGTGACGGCGAACTTACATAAGTGAGTTCTGTGTCTCAAATTTATAAACAACGCGCAACTCCAAACTTACACGGCTCGGTTGAACGAATTCGCTCAGCCGGACGCTACCAGGCAAGGGACGAAAAACAAAAAGAGAAGAAGCCAGAAGAAAGAAACGGCTGGCCCCATCCGTGGCCCTCCGCACGGGCGAAGGTAGGAGTCTCGCGGAAAAAGGTCGGCGGCCTACCTCGCGGAACAGAAGAGGTAATATAGAGAACCTACTTAACAAACTAACCTTCTCAGTAGGAACTGCGGCAAGCTGCAACATCCTCTGCAGAGAAGACACGGGGGACCCTTGGGTTTGTGAGGCCCAAATATATTGTGGCAGGAAAAGGGCCCGCCTGAATATAGCCCTGAGGGCCCATTATCTCAAAGGCCTAAATTTAAAAAGTTGTAGAAGCAAAATGTGTTTCTTTTTCAAAATTACATAGGCTGTGTAAATATCAGAACAATCGGCCTACAAATAAAATAGTTTTGAAAAATCTGCTGAGTTGATCCCTCTAAACGTTGCGCATATAACATTAAATTTAGCTTCACAAGAGTACAATGAACGATAAATTAGAAGCACTCACAGCTATGGTGATTGTATCCTTTATATCTTTACTGGTGACAAGCTGCACGTTGCCATCTTCATAATAATGCACTTGAACCTTGAGCAGCCCACGCACCTCAGCTGTGCTGCCGCCAACCATACTGACCGTCCACACGCTGCGCCATCGGCCATTCCTATCAATTCAGAGTGTGCTGTAGTTAGTTAAATTTGTTAGTCTAAACCATCTCAGATACAGCGTGATTTCTTGTTTTTTTTTTGAGAGTGGAAAATCCGGAGGACAATTAGTAAGCCAAGAAAAATGGGAAGCCTAAACATGGAGCACTGCATTAAAAAAAAAATAAATTGAGAGAGAACACATTAAAGATTACCAGTGAAGTACGGTAGGAGGTAGGCACAGAAGAAAGTTGTCTGAATAGCCTATATGTACTAAGCTTTAGGCTATGGTAAATTGGCAACCTATTGTGTCAGCCTGAATGTCAGACTGCACTGTTGAGATAAAATGAACGGACTCGACCCTGTGGCCCGCCCACCTTAAGCCCCTTTGGGAATCAAAAGTATAACTACATATGAAAATGTAACTCTGTAAACTTAGACAACCTTCTTTACTGCATTCACGCTGAGAACAATTTCATTCATCAATTTTCAAACAACGTACTTACAAGGTTGAATCTCAAATACGCAGCATAGCTATCTGGTAGGAAAATGATGCGGTTGCGTGTACAAGAAATTTCAACAGAACAACATGCTATAATACTTAGAATGAACAACCTTACTGTTTTTCTCCTAAAATACCATAAAGAAACTTGCAATGAATCAATTTCAAACTTAGGATACTGATGCCAAAAGCTTAGTGGTGGGCAGCCGGACGTTAATTTCCTAAACCCATTCTCTGCAAGTTGCTGACAAAAAGAAGAAGGAAAGTTTGTATTACGAAAGTCAAACTGTCTAGGATTACCTATAGTTTTGGGAAAGGACTGAATGCCCGCAACTGAATAAACCGCAATACAAAAGGGTGCAGAGAAACTTAAATAATGCAATGATACAAAGATGAGTTCCTACCAAAAGTTCTTGGGCTGGAACTGATGATCTTCTATGCAGCAGATGACAGTCAGGGCCGAGCCTTGGTTGCGGGCAAAGACGGAACTGACGCCATGAGGGTAATGACATGACACGTAATTACTCAGCAGGGTCTCAATTGCACTACGCCAAACTTCTGTTGATGGTTCACTTTCACAGGGCTGTGGAGTAAAGAATGATCAAGTAACAATGTTTAGCTATATCGTATGTATGGTCTGTGCTCTATAGGCTTAGCGTATCATTTGTGAGGGAAGCTTCACGCTTTGGAACATGTGACTTGTATATAAAAACATCCAAAGCAAAATTATCACAGCTATGCTCCTAATAATTTCAAGTAGGTAGCTGTCTAGTCTGGTATTTGCCAAGCAATAAGAGTCAAACTCTGCTCAAAACGTACACACATTCCTAATACTTCTCCGAAATGCAGAACAACCTTACTTATGATTACAATACAAAGGCCTCAAGTTTTCATCTCAGGACTGGTTGAGTAACTAATTTTTATAACCCATGAGCACAGTGAAGCGTGACGATGTTTTCATTGAAGATTTAAGCAGAATTGAAGATTTGTTTGTCTGTCCACCCAAAAAGAGGGAGCAGTTGAGCAATGTTCATAATTATTTGCAGGGAGTCGAGTGGGTTGACCTAGATGTGAAAAATGCCAAAACTCTCGAGGGCTGGCCATCAAAAATGACGACATTGAAACTTGCCCCATTGAGGGTGATGGTCTTATGCTACGAGGCGTTCTAGTTATCACCCACAAACGAAGTGAGAGAGGTAAAAACGTTTTTGTTGAATATTCAAGTACATATAAATATGTTTATACGTCTGTTCATCCAAAAAGAGGGAGAAGGAGTAGAGCAATGTTTCTATTTTTTTGCAGTCATGTGGGCTGACTTAAATCATTTTAGATGTAACGTAAAAAAGCAAAAACTCTAGAGTAAGCTGACCATCAAAAATGACAGCATCAAAATTTTCCTCCCACCATAGGTGATGATGGTCTTAAGCCCTTGGGCGTTCTAGTTTATGTCTGTATTTGTTTAACAATCAACTCATTAGGCTACACAACTTACTTGTTAACCCATTACTGATAAGCACACACTTGCGAGATAACACTATTTGTTTTTACCTTTAGATCTAAGGCTTCTTTTTTGAGATGGTCAAACTTGAAGGACAGCTTGGCACTGGGGTCCAGGAAGCGACCAGATCCCAAGTCGTTGTGTTCGGTCACAAGTGCGTAGTGTGTTTGGCCCTCCAATCTGACGGGTGTGAGCTGATCTTTGTTGTAGTCGGCAATGGCACGTGCAACGCCCTC